>JAMKCH010082774.1:0-46830 GCA_023653785.1 Ophioderma brevispina
TACTGACGAAAGATAGATTCGTAAGGTAAACAAAAAAAGATTTATTAAGCTTAATCCACATAAATTCACGTATGGGTAGGTCCTTTAAAAAGTAACCCCACTAATTATTTTTAATTTTAATAACTAAATACCATAGCAATACCCCCGAAGCCGGTCGATTTGCATGACTTTGGTCTGAAATTTTGGTACAATAGGTAACACCTCAAGATCATAACATCAGAGGTATTACGTCGTCTCTGCTGAGGCAAAAAATAAAAATCAGAGAGTATATTGCCAACTTCAGGAAATTCCAATTTGTTAACTCTAACGTTAGCAATACGTGAATGAAGGCAGTCATATTCCAAAGCCCCATATGTAAAGATGATTTGTTGTTAAAGCCATGGATTAATTTAGTGCAGTCTAACCCGTTTGGATATTTCGGCCTACTGTTAACATCAACTTTAAGACGTAATATTACTACATAGTACCCTAGTTCCATCTGTACAAATGGTATCATCTTCAGTGGAGAATAAGTGAACCTTGGGTGTACCATTACGGAGAAAATTACTATGATCACAAAAGTTCCCTAGACAGTTTGCAAAACGGATCTGTCTTTTAATCAAGGCATTCACTATTTCTATTCTGCTCCAGAATACCATAATCGAATCGTGGAAGTCCTAGCGAAATGATGACATGTGAAGTAGGATATCTGGGGTTAGTAATTTCATTAATATTTCATTTCGAAGATTACGTAGTGTTGTAGGTGTAACAGTCTTAACATCATTAGTGATTTGATTAAGATCAACACAATCAGGGTAAAGTCCAATTTGACAAAATATATATCCCACGGTCAGGAAGTTGTAAGCTGGCAATACTGTAACATCAGCTCGTGGACAGAACTTTGTGCAATCCACATTGCGAAAGTGGCGAATTGGGCCAAAACGAGTACCTTTAGTTCTTAGAGCCGATGTCTATTTTGAGGTGAGGTTGGTCTGATGTCATTACGTGGAGGTGAAGAAGCAACCTGTATCATATGATTACTTGGGTTAGAGGTGGTGCGATGGAATCATGGGGGCGGAGCACATTGGAGCTGTATGGGATGTAGGTGGTGAGGATTGAATATTCCGCGTGGAGTCGTTGCCATAGTTGGTCTGTTGTCTAATCTGTAAGGAGGGCTGTGAGACTGATTGCATAGGAATCATGGGTATTCCTTGAAGGAAGCAGTTCCTGGTGTCGGTTGTGGTATTGGATAGGTAAAAATCGTGTGTCATTTCTGAATAATGGCTCTGTATTAAGATCAGATGAACTGAGAGGAGTTCAGAGTTTTCTGGATTTTGATGTGGATATAAAGTCAGTGGTACAACAGCGATCTGAAAGGTTTAGAACCCCCTGAAACGTAATGCGCGGCCATACTGAAAGCTTTATAGGTATTTGATGGCGCAAAGTATCAATAATTAGAGCCAGTGCTTTGGTCTCGTACTTTCACCTCCAGGACACTATCGGTTGAGTAGTCGATTGGTTATCGTAGAGATACGATGTATATAATTGACCAATTAGACCTGGTAAGAAAAGCTTAAATTTACATATAAATACATGACGTATAAGGTCCATTTGATTGGTTGTCCAGATGTGGCACGTTATATCACGGTAATGAGCCAATCGGGGGTACTCTTTCAAGTTATTCTAAATAGCAACTTGGCTCCGTTCAATAGAGTAAAGATTTGCCTTCCTTATTCTGTCAATAATTATGACATTTCCGATTTCATTGCATATATAGTCCATACATCAATATATTTGGTAGTGACAAAATGACCGAATTCTGTCAGTAAATTCAGCATTGGTAATACCAGTATGGAAAATTTGGTTTCCTTGTCAGTCACGCTTTCAACAAGATCTGATAGTATTTCATCGTTATTTCATTGCATATAGTCCATAAATCAATATATTTCGTAATAGTGAGAAAATGACCGAATTCTATCAGTAAATTCAGCATTGTACTACCAGTATGGAAAA
This sequence comes from Ophioderma brevispina, assembly GCA_023653785.1. NCBI lineage: Eukaryota > Metazoa > Echinodermata > Ophiuroidea > Amphilepidida > Ophiodermatidae > Ophioderma > Ophioderma brevispina. The sequence goes on from JAMKCH010082774.1 coordinate 1,993, forward strand.
TTTGATTTCCTTGTCACGCTTTCAACAAGATCTGATAGTATGATTTTGTTCTCATTTAAAAAAAATAGAGAATAGGATAAAAGTATTTGGAAATTGGTTAATAGTACAATTTCCGATACCGTATGGTATACTAACCATTAATATACAACGACTTCAAAATCTGTATATGGCAAGAGTGTTTATGCATGTATTTTACTTCCATGCATCACAACTCGGAAGAAGTGCCGTTCAGAAATGGGTTGAAAATGGTGTTTCGATGGCCAATGCATGCATATCTAGTTTATATAGCTGACGTGTTACGTTTAGGAATTTCACATTTTAAAAAATGTGATACAGAACGCTGTTTAGAATCTCTTAATAATGATCTGACTATCATCTAGATTCCATGTATGTGGTCAGGAACTGAGACCGTATACAAAACCAGACTTTCTATTTATTCATCTTGTAAAGATCTTAAGCTGTTTATGAAAACTCTTTCAAAACTTAATTGATCCAATCTTGACTGAATACCAGTTGAATTGTATTTTCGAGTAGGTGATATTCTGTTTGTTATACACTTTCAAATTCAAAGTATATGGTGTATTGTATTTTTATTGGTTTGAATGGAGCAAAACGGTTTTCTTGAATGTATTGGAATTTGTCAAATTGCTGAGAGCGAAAAAATAATTATGTTTATAGAATTTGTGTTGTAACATTATTAGAAACTGACATATTTTGAAACAACCAGTATGATGCAGCGAACACAATTTCGGCGTTAACCCGGATTTGACCCAATGACCTCTGGTATCCGGCAGAATCGTTGGTTCCATTATCGCTCAGCCATTTTTTCTCTGCTGTCTTAATTTTAATTAAAAAACCAATAATATCACACACTCATTTTGTTGTCGATGGTAAGATTTTTGTGCGGATACATTTGGTTTTAATTAATTCCATTCTCTCAGCTCAATTGAAAGTAATTTAGCTGTAAATTGATGTCTTTGAATAACGAATTTCTTCTCATTAGACTGGTCGTACGGATTTGTCATCACGGCTCTTTGTCAACTTTTTTCGGGCTCATTTTGACCTAAATGCAAATAAGTATTATTTTTTAGGGCATAATCCTCGTGTAAGACCAAACGCGGGTGGTTTGGGTGTATTTTTTCTGTCATGCATTCAGAAATAACATGCTGTAAGTTGTAATTGTAGGCCTATAAGGTTTTTCTAAAGTCGCAATATTGATCGTTACTGAAAGGCCGACTCAGAGATGTCCTGAGGAGGCGCCCTCAATTTCAAAAAATCGTGTTTTTTGAATGACATATGTTGTCCATTATACTAATCACTGTGTGAAATTGCTAAGTTAAATCAATTCCTTCATATTCGAAATCACAACTTGTTATAAAATCCGGATCCGGTAATTTTGTTATACACCCACAGTATCCTATGGGGAGGTAAGACTTACACATTAATGTTACTGCATCAAAACGAAATAATCAGATTCATCTCAAACTTGCGGAATGTGCATTTTAGGTTACTATCTTTAGTTTAGTGGACTATTTTATATTACACAAAAAAATATATTTCGGAAAGTCTCGGAGTCAGACTTTAACCAACCACAATATAGTTTCTCAAAAATTCAAGAGTCAAATTTCAACTTAAAAGTGGTCATATTCATTTCGTTTTTTAGATGTCCGGAGGCAGGAAATGAGAAGTCAATGTCTTGGAAGATAATCATCAAATTTTGGCTCTCAATTGGTCTTTCGTACCGACAGATTATCGATATAATTTTATTGTTATTTTAAAATTGGCGGTTAAGTATGGCTTTCTCATATGTGGTACTAGTATGACCAATGCAATGACACTATGTCACGCTACGCTTGTGGAATACATGACCGATGATATTGCATTATAACCTTATGTTGTAGCTTTGTTTCGAATGAAGTTCCCGGTGTTATGAACTACAGTGTCCCTTTTATGTACAGTGTGTCACAAAAAACGCAACACTTAGTGTCAGCCGCAATAAGTTTTGAACAAAAACACATGATTGCTTGCTCTTTATTTTAGTGTAAGATAGCACTGTTAGCTAAAGTCCCTGAAAAAATCATAGTGATAGAGTCAATAGTTTTTAAGATATGACCCCAACAATCAAGTGACCCGGCGCAGGAGCCATTTTACAAAAATGAGGAGCTGGTTAACCACAAGACTGGCAATGAAGAACAAAATGGCAAATACAATATTGATTGCAATCAACATTTACTTGCCCAAATTTCTTGCAGAACAACTTCTACTGGATCAAATAACTGCATTTACTTAATTATTATTTAACTGATAATGATAAAACATTAATTTATTGGTGATAAAATACGTTTTAAGACGATATAAAATTATGACTAAGTCATAGACAAACTCTACATAAAATGATAAATGCGTTGGGCTGCAACTTGCTTGTTACTGAAAATAATGTTACATTCTCAACTTTATGAAAGTAACGCATGTTTTCAACACAAAACTCAATAACAATATCAGTATATTCATTCTGTCATTAAATTTTGGGTTAAGATAACTCTTTGTGTGCCGTCACAAAATGATGATGAATGATTAACTCTAATCCAATGCGGTCTAATTTGGACAATACGAAGAGTTTGTTGATCATCATGATCATTGATTCTAAATCATATTTTAAGTGTGTTAAAATGCATGTTTATTAGCTGTTATTACCAATGGAAACATCCATATGTTAAAATCTGTTGCAGTACCGGTCTTTAAAAAAAGGAAAATGGTAGTCATATCTTTAAAAATATTGACTCTACCTTTATGAACCTTTCAGGGACATTAGCTAACAGTCCCATCTTACCTTACAACAAAGAATAAGTAGTTACGTGCTTTGGTTCAAAACTTATGGCGCCTGTCACCACTGTTGCGTTTTTTTTGGGACACACGGTAGAGTATTCTACCTATTGTGTTCTCCATTGTTGTATACTGCATACATCATTATTTCATCACTACAGGGTGTCATATAAAAATGGTGCGAGGCAAAAGTTGGAGGTGAAACAATAGTGACGTGATATCTACATCATGTCATAAATGAAGTCATGCCTTCTGAATACCGTTTACAGCATCCGGTTTGGTTGTTGCAATTCAAAGATATGGCTAATAATCTAAGAGAGGGTGAAACATTTCACAGAATGGGATAACTTAACACAATTGAATCATGCATGTTGATATGACATTTATTGATTCGACGATTTCATGCCACCACCCAATTCCAATGCTTGAATATTTTTTTCTGTTCTGTTCATATCAATGTTTCTTTTTCCAGTAAGCATTCTAAAATTACCTAATAATAAATAAAGAACATAAAAATAGAGAGCACTCATCGAGAACAGACATTTAATCAAACATAATTATCTGCACATTTTAAGAGTTCGGAAAATGAATGTAAGGATGCTGTGAAGCAAATGAAAATATATATAATAACCATGGTTCTGTAATCAAATTTAAAATTGCCACATGACTATTTTTAAATGATAATGTTACTTTTCCGTTGTAACAGTTTGCAATTTCGATGTAAATTTCTAAATAATAAGTCCATGAACCTATCACCATGGTTGCTTTACTTTGTCCCTCCCTCCCATTTTCAAGAGAAATTGTCATAGCTTCCCACAATGCATTGGCTTTCCAATGACGGTTTTTTGGGTGTACGAGGTTAACTACGAGATTGGGTCGTTCGTGCTGAAACTGGCTAAATTGCCAGGGTACTGATCACAAACTTGCATCTTTAAGAGCGTTTCATCTCTGAACTACCACCTGGCAACCTGTACAAAAACTTTCCCCAATGGAGCAATGCATTGTTGGGGAAGCTATCTGGTATCTTCTTTACTTCTCCCATTCTGTGAAAAATGGCACAATTGGTAAACCGCATCCTCTATTAATATGAGCCATAATTTTGGGTTTGCAACCACGAAATCGGATCCTCTAACTGTATTTAAGCCGAGTACCTTTCATTTGTGAATGATGTAAATATTATGTCACTATTAATACAGACTGTCCCCAACAAACTAATACCCATCAAGATTAATTTTTTTTTGGCAAAAATTAGTTTTTTTTTTTTTAAATTTTTAAGTGTTTCTTTTTTAGGAGTGTTCCCGCTTTCATGAGATTTTTTAGTTGGTGTAATTGTGGGGTCTTTCAGGTTATGCTAATTTATAGCTGAGACAGTGAAAAACCTGTTGGTCCAGTTTTGGCTATCCCAATATCAACAAAGTTGCCATTGAAATCACCTTGAAGACATTCTTTATTGAAAAATTAAATAAAAAGTAGTATAAAGTGCTTCTCTTGGGATATAACAAAATTTTCATAACGTTATTAAAGTCGCAATTGCCACTAGCCTGGGAAATTCAATTCCAAACTCTTGTTGTCGTCACCTTTACACCTACGTCACGTTCACAGAAGTCGGCCCATATAAAGCCCCTTGGTTTCAAAGTAAACTGAGACCTTGAACACCACCCATCCTTTCCTTTATTGCTCTTTGTTGAACCTGCTATCTTCATTATTTCCTCCATTGTCATTTTGGAGGCAGTGGGGTATAGGGGAAAGGTAAATTGTCCTCCACATTAGACTTTCCACCCATTTAGCCCCCCTCAACAGACGTGTAGACTGTTTACAATTAGTTTCAGCATTGTCAAATTCCCAAAATTTTCCATGATTTTCATGATTATTGTCCCCCCTGAGAGTGATTCCCTCATTCACCCACAACATAGAATCTTTTCTTGTGCTTTCATGAAAATAATATATTTATTATTAATGCATGATAATACATATTCACTCTATCTTAACAATATCTTATTTTGTTTGAAAACGGTTTAAAAAATTCCAATCCACAATGATGCTCACGCCTTATACCTTTTAAGTTATCTGAACCTTCAGTGAAACACTGGCCAAGTTGTATTTGTTATATCCTTGGTTTTTCAACTGACAATATCTCCGCTTAGGGTCCCAAATTGGATGGAATACAAGCGAGGATTTAGCTTATGATCTTGTCTAACAATTAAGATCAAATTTGTGCAAAAATGCACAGTTTATATTTTTTTATAATTTTTAGTTTGATGTATAGTTTTTATTGGGACATCCCCTTGTATTTTTTCACCTTCAACGAGGACGATTTTGCCTTGCGTCACGTTTTGGCTGCGGATACCCTATAATCTCGTCTACAAGGTCAGGTTAATTATTCCGTATAAGGTCACTCTCATCTTAGATTATCAGACAAGATGATTGAGTTTACAGTATTATAAAATCACGTGGCTGGATCTTAATCAGTCAGTTTTATGAACAGATTTAATCGATGGTTTGTTTTCTTTTTATAATCTTCCTTTTTATATTTAAAACGCAACTGTGGGTCCGATTGAAGTGATCACTAAACACTTATCCTTTAACGTTTGGGATAAACCACTACATTAATAAATAGCGTTGACAAAGTGATAATATTAAAACATTTCTTTTGCACGGGTAGGTGTTGTTTTCATGTTTTTTCATTTCACCCATGAATTAAAACTCGCTCAAAGCGGTTTAAAAAAACACTAAAGGAGCTACACGAAATAAACAGATAACGATTTTTCACCATTTCTGGGATTTCTTTGACCGTAACCCTTCAGTAACAGATAAAAGTGGATTTTTGGAACCAAGCTCTTTATGTGGGACTGTAAAAATAAAATTGTTGATCTTGTTTTGCGGTCTTAATCTTTCGTTGAAACCAATTTTACAGGAAAACGTCATTAAGCTCATATGTATATTTCTTGTAAAAAATACACACCACTGCTTGAACTCTTCTTGTGACCAGTGGCGCATATTGAGATAGTGTTCCATGTAAAAACGAAGAACAAAATACATTCCTAAATCCTCTAAACTATATCCAAATATTTTGGCAACCCCAAAAAAGTTTGTTTGATGAGTACTGACATTGTACAGGTTATTTTCTGTTGTAAAATGCTTCCTGGAATTGTATAACATTAAAGACAATGGGATGAACTGCAGTTAAGTGATATAACAGGTGCGTTTGGGCGCAATAGATCCAAGATAGTATCCTCCTTCCATAAGAGAATTTATTTCTTTTGAAGAAATGTGGCTGATCTGTTAGGAGCACGTGTTTCTTGACGCATCCTTCATATTAAAAAAGTATGTATCTATAGCACTACAATTGTCAGAGGTACAAGATAAAAATGAAAGGAATACAGTGCAGAAAATCTAACTTGCTCGATCACATGACCAATGGTTTTTCTAATGTCTTATTTATGATTTTGTTTTTAATGTAAAGTCTCCTAACGTGAGGGCTTAAAGTAGTGAGCATTTGAATAACGGTTGTGTGCGTCCCAACATGCATTAGGCTAATGGGTTATCACGTGACAATGCGCTTAATTAACCGGTTGTTCATATATAGGGACTCGCAATTCCACTGAATTGGTTTCCTAATTCGTACGCAAATATCAAAACAGCCACTAGTATTCAGTCTCCGGGAATAATGCATGATGGGATTTGTTTGTGAAAAAAACCATAAACGTGTTGAATAAGCCTACTGTAATCGCAAAGTACGCATGCGTAACCGGTCGATCTGGCCTTGATCGTACAATTAGTTCCTGAAATATAACTGTATTTCCCAACAAAATGTGTCTTGTCTAATCCTTCACATCATCATTGATAGCATCAAAACCATATGGCGACTCGTCGTGAGCCCCTCCAATATATCTGTTGCTATTGATATAACTCTCTAAAAGGTGAAAGAGTGAATTTCCACTTTTTGAGGAATAAGTGAAAGACACGCGTTTTTGGGAGTGAACTACACCTCTTTTTTTAAAGTGAAACTTTTTTTCACTTTCGCTCATTTTAGCGAAAATTTTACAACTCGAAACCTAGGCCGCTTCTTTGCACTCTTTCCACTCTGTCCACTCCGTTTAATTTAGAGCGAAGATACTCTGTTATGCCACGATAGAAAATAAGGCTGTTTTGAAATGTTGGTCTCTGGAAACATCCCACATACTGTTTGAAAAGCGCTGTATAACGTGTTACCGAATGTCCACATTTCGATATTTCATTCGAAATAACGCTTCCACACAAGCAAAAATCATTGTGTTAATAATACTTTGTTGCTTAAGTTTCTGCTTATTTATCAATCATCGTCAGCCGTTATTGAGAATACGCGTGTTGCAAAACAGTACCGAAAAGCAACTGGAAAGAGACTCTTCTTCCCTTCTTTCCTTTCCTCCAATTTCTTTTTTTCCTTTTCAATACCAAACACAAAAACACACCATCATTTCCATTTCTCGGATGCTTCACTAACTTCAACGGTCCGGCGCTATTGGCATAAAAGCGGGGGGAAAGGACATGCTTTCCCGCCAAACTTCCGCGCAATTTCCATAGCAACCACACGTCTCCGATATCAGGTTCTAAGCGGGAAGATGGGACAGCTTTTTAGAATCTCTACCCATCGTTTTCTGCACGACTGCAACTGATGGATGGTAGTCAGCGGTGGATGACGAGCCAGCTTTTGGCGTAGCTTGTTACCAACATAGTGTCATGTTCCCGCCATTGTACATTAACACATTGATAACCCGAAATTTGTTTTACCCAAATTCTTTAATTTGCCGCAAAAATCGGGTTAATTTTTAACCCAAATTTTGGAAATTCAATGAAAAGTTAAGCCCAAAATCATTTTTTATCATTTTACTCATGGGTGAGTTCGTAAATTTAAAATGACACCATGGATGACATTAATTTTCTACTGTAAAACCAAGAGAAAAGGTATCGTCTGCAAAGTGCTAAAAACTGCCCGCACTCCATTGATCAATTCAACAGTGCAAGTTGATCGCCTACACCATCTTAATACTTTGCTCTATTCCCCATTCTGCTTGTATTACCCTGTGCATTTATCGCCCCAAAGTTATCTTTTACGGGGGTTTTACCCGATATATGAGACGAAAAGAATTTCGTCAATTTCTGTCATTCACACAAAAACTGGCAACTTCCGCTTCCTTTTTGTACTGGAATACGGTCACAGTACGCCGACCTCTGAGATGGTTGACGAATTGTGGGTATTTGTCACAAACATGCACGAACCAAAAAGGTTCAACCTTTGAATGCTATAGAATGATTAAAACACGCGAGCATGCGTGGAAAACATGGAAAGGCGGCGTTCTTAAAACCAGAGAATTAACGTACCTACAACAAAAAGTTTAGGTCGGCCGATGCATCGGAAAGACTCATTCGGCATGATTCGGCCTCTGTCTGTCCGTCTGTGTATCCGTGTGAGTGTCAAGGCATTTAGTATACACCTTTTTTGGTTGACAACTTTTTCAACTGGTGCCACTTGTTAGTGCAGGTAATTGATCAGGTTCATACTGGTATTCTTATAAACATTGATTCCTAATGGTGGGGTAGCCGATGGAAGGTCAAAGGTCCTCCATGGGTCTCTTAGGGTCATTATATTGCGCGTGTGTGAGTGTGTTTTCATTTTGGTTAGGTGACTGTTTTTTTGTATCTCCTGCCCAAACGCTTGAGCCAATTACATCCAAATATGTATTATTTCATATTGGGTTAGATTCTTCAAAGAAATTTAATATAGTCCTTTAATAATAAATAAATAATAACATTTAAATTATAGCGCAAAATACCAAGATTTCCTAAGCCTGTACAAACATAATCAACACCTTACACACAACTACAACAAACAATATAGCAATGCAAATAGCCTCACTTGAAGCAAAAGGTTTTGAGCATGATTTAAAAATTGACCAATTGAAGTGCAGAACGGATGGTTTAAGGGCTATTGTTCCAGAGTTTTGGGTGGCGCCACTGCAAAAACCCAAGACGGGAGTCTTGTAAAAAGTTGTCAAAAACAACGGTACAACAAGATAAAACGCGTTTTCAAAATGGTCATATTGAGGCTAAAAATATAAAATAATCACTTTTGAGTCCAAATTTAAATTTGAGGTCTAAAGGACAGACATTGTAATATACAATTTGAGAATTTTAAAAACCGTTTGTCTGTACGTAAAACTGTTTTCCTCAAGAATTACAGACAAATGATCAACAAAACTACATCAATCATTGACAAGTACCACTCCGTTACTACTTCCATTTTCTCTGATTGGTTCGTACACGATATCATATGATATGATAGGCTCCAAGTAACCCATCAACTATGGGTCTGTATACCCCCAGATAGCACGCATATATTTGGCCAACATGGTTCCCCCATCGGTAATCTTGGTATCGGCATCACGTGGCTAACACATATTGGGCCACTATTGGTTTTTCCTGGGCCATGTGCTATCGGCTTCATATCGGCATCCTTTACTGGTCTAATATTGGCGCATCATATTGGGAATCTAACAACAGCCCATATAGAGCCAATTATTGGGATAACGTGGCCCAATATTGGCTTAAGGCTAATTGTTAGCCTAAAAATAGCAGGGTGATAAAACCAATAAACACATACAGAAATACGTCTAAACTCTCTCAAGGACGATTGTTTTGGATCAGAACACAATATTTCAAAAATATACTATATAATACCATTTTCATAAAAAAATAATATTTGACTAGCTCAAATTTTTATTAATTTATTTAAATAAAGCAGGGTGACAATTATCTTTATTTTGCATAAAAAATATTGATATATTCCCCATATTGGTTTCAATATCTATTAAACCAAGAAGTGGCCCAATATTGTGGCGCCACATTGGCCCGGGCCCATCATTGATCCAATGTTGGGCCGTTGAGCAATAATATTGACCGATAACTGTATACAATAATGGTCCGATATTGAGTAAAAATTGGCCTATATTGCCCAATATCTCTGTTATCTGGACAAACTCTAACTTCACCTACCGTGTTCTAATTGGCAAATTAGATCACATAACCCTACGAACAAGCAAATGTATTGTCCGTTGGAATTAAATTGCCTCTCAGTAATTACTGACGTGCAGACCATTGCCAGTTCCAATAAAGCATATGGGCCTACAAGCTTAATGGTTTGGGTGCTTTTCACAAACGTTGTTGATCATTGACTAAATGGGCAACAACACGGACATTTTCTCATGAAAGTAACTCATTGAAACTTCCTTTTTAATAGACGTTTTTTCCCGGTGAAATAACGAAGCTTGAAGGACCATTGTCCGTTCCAATACAGTTTATTTCGGCATTATGCAATTCGAATATTGATAACACAGAGAAAAATGGTTCAAGAGAGTTGATACCATTTCGGTAATTTGAGGTACATGTAATTGGCTATGAGAGTAATTCAGCTGCTAAAAAAATCGTACAAAAACTTCAACACAGGCGGTCATTATATTCTTATTTTTTGATATTTGTTTAAAATTATCTGTGATACACACATGCGGTCATTATATTCTTATTTTTTGATATTCTGTTTTAAAATTATATTGATACTCTTCTTCTCTTTATTGGCGATTAGGGACTATTAACGCAAAACTACAAGAATGAAGAAAAAACTTAAACTGATTACTATTTTTCCAAATTGGGATATACTAATAATTATAATGAGAACATGTGCTACAAAGTTTGACATCTTTGACAACTGAATTTCAACTTGAATATTAAAAGGTGCAACTGGAATTTCAACTTGGAATATTCAAGTAAAAGTTGTTAGCAACTGAATTTGTTCAACTTGTGGACTAGATTAAAAGTAAGGTATCAATTCAAAGCCAGTATTATGCACAATATGTTTGTAGTCTTTCAGATGTTTGAAAATGACATGTATGTCGCTTTTTGAAAAGATGTTTGAAAATGATGTTTGCAAACAAACTTTTCAATTGGTGAATTCTAGAATCATTTCTTTCAAATCGATATTCCTTCCACACTTTTTAACTCATGGTGGTTTGTAGGCCCCTATAACATGACTAAGTTACCGTCATGGAAACTATGAGCTGTTTGTGTTAACTTTTATATTAGTCCACTGGGCCCATCAAGCGGATTGTAGGCGCTCTGAATTGAACATTTTTTCATATTGTTTCAAAAATTTGAACATCTCTCATAATTTTATGACCATATTTGGACTAGCATGATGGATGTGTTCAAATAAATCCACACAATTATTCTAGTCTATGGTCATGACTACATCTCAAAAGCCACTGACTTATTGTTTACCAGGTTAAAGGTCCCAGGAAAATGCAAATAGAATGATGGTGATTTGTGTAAAGTCTACAAGAGGGACGAAAGCATTCAATATATTGGCTCGGTTGGTTGGTGATAACATCATTTGTGGTATCATGATTTTTAAGAAGAGTAATAGAAATCCAGGTTTGGACTTGGTAGTTTGAATCTATTCACTGACACTGCCTGAAAACATAGTTTCACTAATGATGACTGGTCGGGTGTATTCTTTTTTTTTTGGCCCGTTGTTGGATGGAATGTCCCATAAAGACTTGGAGTAGGTTTATCATATCATTTCATGGGACCACTTTAAAGTAAGGTAAATGTCGAGTTCATATAGCATTAAGGGCGAGTATGAGGCCAAGATGACTTGAAAACACTAGAAAATGACAAGACATGAAAAGTATTTAACCCTTCCAATGAAAATAGCTGAGCATAAAATAATTGAAAGCTTCGGCGTTACAGTGAATTTAGATTCACATTTGTGAGCTGTAGTCTTTTTAAGTGTCGTTCAGAACATTCTCAAGATTTGGTCTATTAATGGTTCTTAATCCCTACAGACACGCCTATTGATCCGGTTATGTTCATCGGTCATTACACAGCAAATATTAAATTTGGGTATATCGGGAATATGAATAGTTTTAGGATAGAGCCACCAGTTGCACTATAAGCCACTACAAAATATCGCCCGCTCAACCGATTTTTTAGCGTCAAGCTATGACTGACACAAAGAATTACTGCGTGAATGCTGATATGCGCTAACCAAAACGGTTCAGGTATTACTCACAATACTTACTATTAAACGTGTTAGATAAAACGTTACAATGTGAGCTCGTGGTGTTGTAACGTACCGATCTCCGCGTAAGTCACGAGGTGAATTCCCCCTTTCAAAAGAATGTATGTCGCGGGGATTTTGAGGTCACGGTGAAAACGATGATGGGAATGTTTCAGGCAAAGAAGGTACACAGTAAATTTAGCTTTATTATGAATACAAGGATCTTTCTACCAATTTTCAAATAGATTGAGAATTACGGAAACTTACTGATTCTGACCAGCCAATTATGTGACCATGTTTATTAGTTTGGCTATTTTGGTTCAAGCTTAATACTTCATAGCGGTTATGAATACTTGTATTGGCTTGTATAGTAGAGAAGTGCCTTTTTTTATTTTTTTTTTGGGGGCCGAAAGTGCAGTACCCATCGAGTTCTTAAATTTGGGGCGGTTCATTACCTTGATTAGCAAGCCATGGTTTCAAGGCGCGTGAGGGTATAACGACGACCGCACGCAACGAGCACGGGTTTTTGAAGCGCCTCGTCGCAACAGATTGCGAACAGATGGTATTCAAGCCAAACCAAAAGCCGTCGTATTTCACACCAACTTGTGGCCGCTATTTTGACCTGTCAAAGACCCTAAGAATAGTAGGAGTCTCACTCGGAAATACGAAGTCTTAGTAAACATTTCATATCACATACCATACCACCTTGTAGCTAGAAGCCCTTTCATCTTGAGTCACTTAATGGGGTCCTAATGATCAAGCTATCCAACTCCATGCCTTAGCACTTTGCAGACGGCAGTCCGACTAAGGCGCTAAAACTAGAAATTTAGCTAAAATCGTTAAAATTTTGCCCAATTTTGGTATCTTCCTTATTTCAATTAGAGATCGTATCCTAAGTATATTCTTAGAAAGATTATTAGTTTTGTGTCAGTACTTTCTTGGAAGAACTCTATAAGCAAAGAAAGTATCTCAAATTTGAATTAAAATCCATAGCATAACTGTTCTGATCCTGGCGCGGCGTTCGCGTTAACGCAGCCCAGTGTCGCTGATGTAGAGACACACTAAAGTGCAGCCCCCGTTCACAAAAACAACGCTTCTCTTAAGGGGTACTCCCCACATCATTGGACTGCATTTAGCTATGACTATACCCCCTCCTTTCAAGCTACTCGACGGAATGCCCTAAATACAGTACATTAAGCCCGGAATCCATTTAAGGCATCTCACCGTAATTGTTTGCCCTTTAAATTTCCATTTCAAAAACTCGATCGCGAAACTAGACATTGCTACCTCGCATGCTTTGAAGCCATTTAGTCGAATCGCGGAAATGCAAAAAAGTACTCTATGTCTATTGATAATTCCTACATATTTAAAACTCGCACACTAAAACACATTACCGGTATATTTTAATATGAGGCACACGGGGAGTTTGCGAGCCGAATCCCTTGGGTTAGTTGGCGGAATACTTTCACGGTTTGGGGGAAGTCAGCATGCGCGCATTTCAGCATATCAGTTCATGAGATGATCACATTCTGGAAAAAAAATATTCACTTACAAATTAGAACACTATAAAGGAATAATTTTAGAGAGTGTTGGTGATGAACTCGGAAAACATGTGTCATCTTTACGTCACTTGCACTACAAATGATAGATTGAACACGATTTTAATTTGAAGTTGTAGTTAAATGAGATATACCTTTATGACATTTGAAGACACACAAAGACGACAAAGTCTAAGTGTATGTGTACTCACTTCAACACACTTATGAATACACATACTCGTACACACGACGGAACAACAACAACAACACACACACAAATCCATCATTTGTTGTAACTTATTTAATTGGAAATGTATTTTGACCTTTTATAATTATGCTACTCTATATTTGATGCTGTCTTTGTTTTCAAATATTTAACTGTGTAGTTGAATGAGTGTGTGAGTGAGTCTGTGAGAATGAATTATGGGTTCGGGTTTGGGTGCATGCATGTATGGAATTTGTTATTGTTTTTCTTTTTCTTCAAGACATCTTAAAATGTTTTCTTTATCCAATTTTTTCCTTTGCTTGTTTTTACATTCTAATAATTCAACTGTTATACGGTGTGTGAAAAATGCAAAAAACTATTATTTCCTAACCTTTTGTTAAAAGCATGATCTATTTAATGAGAATTTAACCTTAAATCCCATTATAAAAAATACCTTAAATCTAAAACAATGGGAAAAATCTAAGTAGTTAAAATTTCAATGGGAAAAAAATCTTATGAAAATGGGTTTTTTACACAAAATGCAAGAGGCATGCGGGTGCGCCATTGTATTTAAGTAGACAATATACCGTAATGAATTTTGTTTGAATAAGTCAATTTTTACGATTTTATTATTTCAGGTTCTAAGGTATAGGCCTATTTGTATTTACTTGGTCTTTAAGTATTAAATCATCATAGATTACTTCATCTTTTCTGGGCTAAATTCTGCATTAAAGGAGCTACCCGTAGGTAGTCTTGGTGAATAGTTTCATAATCTAAGCATGCACATAGTAGTGGGTAAACCACGTGACCCCTTCTTTGGGTTAATTTGAATTGAGCAGTGGGGGAAATAGCTGTAAATTGACATGAAATATACGAGAAAATTATGAGGAATTGCCATATTACATGCTGGTATAAACCTTGTAAAATGGAAGCGAAGTGATAAACAAACGCCATCTTAAATTTACCTCTTGTTTTATCTTCAAAATACCTGTGGTTTCAACAATTCCAAAAATTCATTGGCGTTCTGCAACAGGCTGTACGATTTATCTCTAAAACCGTGATGTTATGATAGTGATATGATATACTTCAAAATACACACACTGTGGAATTCATTGCGGTATTATTTGCAATTATTTCTGCCTTAAAGCGAAAATGCATCGCCAATGGATGGTACAAATGATATACAAGCACACATTGTTGCAGCAACTTTGTGCCCTTCAACGTTGGCCGTAAGTTGATAACAATGCCACTTAAAACCCTCATTGTCTTGAAGCGTTATTTGACATGGAATTCGTATGAAAAAAAGAGGTCAAATAAGCATGTTTCTCAATGTTCAGACTATTTAACATGTTTAATAGGTGGGATTTAGTGATGCTTTTTGCAAAGCGAGGCGTAACCAGCGTGCCCGCCGGCGGATTGCCCACCCGCTTATATTGTACTGACGTTGGCCACTTCTAGTGGGAACAAAAAATGTACGAGTTGGCCAAAGAAGTTAGATGCTTGATTTTGACGTCAAAATTATCGAATTATTCTCATTACATGCATTATTAACTTAGAAGTAATATGACTGGGCGTGTACAATAAAACAACGAAAAACAAACACACGGAACAAAAGAAAGTTAATTCTTCTTCAGGAGCAAAGTTTCAGAAGAATCCCTATCACTCGCAAAGTAGCATTATTTCTTCAGTTTTGTTTTAAAGTCCTAGGAGCAGTGCTCCAATTCCCACGTTTTCTGCCCCATGTCAGACACATATCCATATTAGCTCAGCTCATATTCCACTTTTTTAAGAAGAAATGGAGCGCTTTGCGAAATTTGTTGCAAAATGAGAAGTTGCACTTTTTGAACTTGGCGCGATTTAAACGGCAATGTTGGATTTATAAAAAGCTTTGTGTGTTTGTATATCTCCTACAGCGGTATACACAATAGTTTCTGCAATAAATCAGGATTTTGCATTAGAAATTTTGTTATTGTTCAATAAACAATTTAAAAGTACATTTATTTTTTATGTAATTAAAAGTTCACCGAGGGATTTCGCTTATCAGATGTCCCTAAAATTGAAAGCCTTGATTTTTACACTGATGTAATGCTTATTTGCACACATTTCCCCATCTGAAAGAGTTAAAGGCACTATCAATGATTTGCTAAATCGTGAGCAAGAATTACAAGGTTCTAACTATATGTTGGTTTTTTTGTTAGACATAATATTTTCGAAACTTTACATTTGTAAGCGTTAAAATAATACTAATTTAGTTTTTGAAATGTAAATTTGTTACATGGTCACTTATCTTGTAAACTTCTTTGGTTTTTACATTGCCAATTTTTTACTTAACGGTCCGTCAAAATTGACCTAAATGTCAGTTAGAAACCAGGCATTCTCAGCTCACGAAATCAGATTGAATTTTGTTGGCTTGCTATTTTCTCTTTTCGTTCAATTGCTCAATTGCCAAAAAATAATTTTGAGAATTCCACAGAGTTATCCGCTCACTTTTAAGCTATTCCTGCAAATTTGCGTATTTTGACACTTTCGGGTGAATCTCTGATGGTGTTTTAAGCCCCGTGAATGTTGTCTTTGGTATCAAAAAGTGGAAGTTTCTAAATCTGCTGCTGCAACTTCTACTTCTGCTACTCCTCCGTCTCCTTCTCCTTCTCCTCCTCCTACCTCCTCCCCCTACTACTACTAACTACTATTAACTACTACTACTCTACTATACTACTACTACTACTACTACTACTACTACTATACATTACTAACTAGTGTTTTTTTTTGTGGGTTTTTTTTTTTTTTATTTTTTTATTTTTTTTTTTTTTGTTTTTACTACTACTACTACTTATTACTACTAACTACTACTACTCTCGACTAACTTCTACTACTACTACTACTACTACTACTACTACTACTACTACTACTACTACTTACTACTACTACTACTACTACTACTACTACTACTACTACTCTACTACTACACTACTACTACTACTACTACTACTACTACTACGACTACTACTGCTACTACTACTACTACTACTACTACACTACTACTACTACTACTACTACTACTACTCACTACTACTACTACTGCTACTGTTGCTGCTACTACTACTACTACTACTACTCTACTACTACGTACTATATACTACTACTACTGTCTACTACTAACTCCTACTCCTACTAATACTACTACTACTACTACGACTATTGCTACTGGCGTGCTACTTACTGCTACTGCTATACTTCTGCTGTTTCTGGCTGCTGCTACTGCGACTGCTACCGTTTGGTACTGCTACTAGTACTACTACTACTGTCCTATACGTTACTAATTACCCACTATTATCATTACTGTCTGCAAGTAATCTGTACTTCTTCTGCTGTGTTTGGTCTAAACTGCGTATTTAGATTATATTCAAGACATAGTCGAAGTACGAGCAATTGTGATAAAATTGTGTGCTCAGAGTAGGGATACTATAGTATAGGTATAGCCTATACTACTTTCATCAAAAGATTCCTCATTTTGTCCATGTACTTGTACGTGGTTTATTGGAATCCAGGACTCCAGCCAGCACCTCATGTTAACTAGGAAGGGATGTTTTGGCATAAACTATCCTGTAAATATTTTGAATATATTAAGTGGAGTTATTGATATTTGGTGGGGGGGTGGGGGGGGGGGGGGGGAACTTAGATGTCGTGCTTAAACATTAAACTGTGGATCGTTACAGACGTGATTCCGAATCTTATAAATATGTGATGAAAGTAAATTGCATTAATCTCATATTCCTAAGGGACCCCTGTGGTTTAAACACATTTAGGCAAATGTGTGAAGTGTGCGTGTTTGCATGTACCATTATTGGCATGATTTTCACATTGTCATAATACGGTTTAGATATGCAGTTCCAGGACGGTAACACTCCATCAAAAACCACGAGGCCGCTCACTCGCGCGCGCGTTTCATGTTTCCTTACCTTTTGAAAAATATGATGGACAGAATCCTGTGATGTCACCAAATCTTTACAAACAATTTTCCTCGCTTTTAACAAAAAAATATTTCCGCTATATACTTTCTTTGAAGATGTGTCCATATTTGCCCTCATAATTGCGAGGATCTGTTGTCGGTACAGATGCCCCGATAGATAAGTTATAAAAATGGGGAGCACTTTCAATACGCGCTTGTGAAAACAATCGTAAGCAAAGGGGGGAGAGAATATTGGTTTCATAGAGGATTATGCAGAAACTTTTAGAATTGGAATTGCGATATCTCTACCGACCTTTAGTATGCTAATAAGACTAGAATTTCATGCTTGCAAAGACGGCTTAAATTCGATGACAATTTCAAATGTTATTTCATTGCATTAAAATCGACATAGATATGTGTGTCGAGCAGCTTTAGCAAACAGCGCCAAAATGCACTCTATCGAGCACATATCCCATTGCAGCCCGACCAACGCCTGTCCGTGCACGCGCCACGCGCCTTAATGGCAATATAATTAAAGCACGGGGATGAAAGCAAAATTTACACAGAGTTCACAAATTGGTCTTTAATATTGATCAATATTTACCGTGATTTGATAAGCAAAAGGTAATAAATTTTCCATGTTAGAGGGCGGGAACGTTAGCAGACGAGCGTGTCCAAATGGCATATGCGGTGTCACGCGTCGTCTGCTGGGCTTGTGTCATTGCTTTCCGCTCTTCTTTTTACCCACCTCTTAATTTGACAAATAAATGAATACTTTGGATGAAACCAAATGCTTTTGACCACACGGTGTCAATCTGGTCTTAACTGTTTGTATGCATTGGCAGTTCTATAGGGAAATACCTCTTGTCCTGTGATTATGATTTCCAACTTTCAACTCACTCAGTCATAACATTTTACACGCTACAGAAGTTTTAACTTTTCAAAGTTTATTTAATCAACAAAAAATTGTCTTTTTTTAATTATAAGTTCGAAATTTCGTCACAATCCATATCAAAGGCAGCTAATGCAAATAAAATAAAGACCACACGTGCACATGCCTATTATTGAAGGATTTTTACTTATCCTTTGGCATTTCGGAAGGTCTTTGACTAAACTTTACCAATTCGTTCGAAATCGTTGACGAAACATAAGCTACGTCTACCCGAAAGCGTTGCAATGTCTCCAAGATTATAATGTCATTATACACTGTCAAAGGGTCTAAAATGGTTTCGCTTGTAAAATCGACAAGAACAAATAATCGCCATATGATAAATGATTAATGAGATTCCATAAAGCTAGTTGTTTATTTCTGCTGCTCAATCCGCTGACATTTTTGGTTTCTTGATGATGACGCGACGATTAAGATGGGTTAAAGGGGTTCATAAAGAGAAGCAATTGAATATTATATATGGAAGATTTCAGATTAGTCACCAAGTTGTCAGATATGCAATATGAGAAACATTAATCATTCATTGTAGTCTAACGTCATCACAGAAGGTCAAATGTCGTCCATATTTGCATTCCAAAGTTACTTTCCTGTGACAAATGTCTTCCGTGCAAAATCTGTATCACAGAAGACTAAAAGATACTAAAAATGGACTTTCAAAGTGCGTTTTAGTAACTTTATTTTTATTGCACATAAGTGTGAGACACTAATTGAATTACACACTTTGAAGTCGTACTATTACTGCTTAATGTTTTATAGATTAGATAATACCCCCTTTTGCTTTGGGAACAAAATATATGCAGTGTTCAACTTGCAACATGAATGATGAAATGATGTTATTGGTACTAATGTAGGATCAGCTCGATCCCATCCCCTAACATTTGGTGTCTGGAGTGGGATTGCCTCTTCTAATAGAAAGTTTCCCAGAGAAACGTATTCAATTGGTACGTTGTTTATATCATCGAAACAGGCAGTTGATCCTACAACTTATTCATATCATACATGCTTTTTAAATTTGTATTGCCTGAAAAAAAGATTTTATTGGGAATTTAGTTGCTCAACACTAATGAATTAACCGATACGATTTCGGCATTGAGATATAAGTTAAACAGTTTAAGTTAAAACTATTTATAAAAACGGCATGATTTATTTATTTTACTACGAGTTACATAACCAAACCAGTCTTGCTGTTGCTGTAGTCTTTGTGTTAAAGGTGCAACGAGATATTTTGGGCCATCCATATATTGTGTCATATGCAGTGATTTCATACCCTAATAGATTTCTTACCTTGTATTTAGCTATAGAAATGCCTTCAAAGTGAAAACAAAAGGCGATTTTGATGATTTGCTTAACATAAAACATATATTGAATTTAGTATTTGCTCCTATAGTAAATGAGAAATTTCACAATTTTTGCATCAAAGAAATAATTCTCAGCTTAATCCATTTACATGGGGATATTTGTGATAGGAAGCTCAAGTTACACTAGTGCACAAATCAGAATGTTCACATTTTTAGGGACACCTGCTACGTGAAATCTCTCGTTGCACCTTTAATATCTCACATGCAGAACATCACATTTGCTGACAATATGTAGACTGCAAACAAAATTTGTCATGAAGCAAACTCATTACATTGATCATTTAAGTGTTTTACTCAACTTGCCGGCCATTTTCATATTTTAAAATTTGTTTTTATTAATTAATTACATAGTATTAAAGGATATGCTCTCCAGGAATGCATGGTCCTAAGGAATGTTCAGTTCGTATGTTCAGCACCGCACCGTAATTCAATGCCAAACTCTTCTTGATATTTGGAAATATCACCTTTGGTACACCAATAAAGGCAGAAAAAACAACTTCAATATATATTGGCATAGAATTGCTATTATGGTAATAACCCTGTTATTAATAACATAATAGGGTTTGTTTGATTTTTTAGGAAATACTAAAAAAAATCAATTTGTTTGTGACAATGGGTATTAAAACACACAACATGTAGACTATCCCTGCATTAAAAGCCTCCTATTTGCTGACATCCCAATCGCGATTATCCTCCAAAATTAAAACCTATGGCTAAAGAATCTCGATATCATCTATTATACGTGCTATAGCCGTTTAAGTATCCTTACCGCCTGGGTATCATTGTATTTAACGATTTAAAGCAAAATCACACACGGATAGCCGTGCATTATTCCGTTGAAGACTCATACCCAGATGCCATGATCGCCACATGGCTTGTAACCTGATTTTGCAGCAGAGTCGAAAACATCTGGAATGTACACGGTAAGGAATACATCGCCAAAATAGGGTGTTTAAAATAATTCCAGTCCGTGTCTAAATCTTAATCCACCCACCCTTTGAGAATATCAAGATGGTTTGTTATACCCTACTTTATGTTTGTTTTCAATTGATTTAAAGAAATATTTCTAATTTTAGGGCAAGTAGGTATCTTACATGATTCTGATATTCTCACCAACACATTAAAATACCAAATAAAATAAGGGCGTAATTACATTATACCCTTCGCACCTACTTTGATCATGTGCTTAACGGAATAAAACCACTATATATAGATGGTGTCCCATTTGGGTCTTCAGATGAGCATGTAAAGGTGTCAATTTGGAAAGGTTGAGGTGTCAGAATGACACCTGACACCTTTAGGGTGTCAGTTGACACATTTAGGTTGTTAGGTGACACCTTTAGGGTGGGTGTCAGAATAACACCTTTAGGATGCCAGAATGACACCTTTGGGTCTCCTTTTGAGACCCCAAAGATGTCATTCTGGTGGACAACTAAAGGTGTCATAACTCTGATACCCAAAAGGTGTCATCTAGTGCATCTTACACACTAAAGAAGGTTCCACCTGACATCCTAATGGTGTCTAAAAGTGGTCATTTGGAACAAAACACCTCAGCCGTGTCAAATTGACACCTTTACAGGCTCATCTAAAGACCCAAAATATGACACTTTTTTCAGTGTAGGTGCGCGAAAGGTATAATGTAATTATGTCAAAATGAAATATGATGATATCGATCCCTTTTGCATTTGACAAAGAAGTATTGCTCTCTATACTCTGTAAACATAGAAGTAACAAAGTACCGTAATCAATGCTCCTGCGTAGCATTATCGCGCCTTACTACCCAACGCCCTTATACGCTCTTAGCCGCAGTCTAAATCGCGCGCGATTACAAGACAAGGCGCATGATGTACGAACTAAAACAAATCTTTGCGCACAGATACACAAAATACTGGTCGTAAAGTCGACATCCCAGGCTTCCTTGTAAGACTTTGTGGGCAGTTTATTTGATACTTGTACTTCTAGGTTTATGGAGATAGAATGTAATGATCGTGTTGTCAAGATGATATGAATCGCCGACTTCGTTAAACTGCGAGACATTATCCATATTGACAAAAACAGAAGCAAACGGCACCGCCATGTATTTGATATTTAAAAGGACTATCATTTGTCCCAAAGGATAAATTTGAGAAGGGGCAATTAGTTGCGAACAAGCAAATTGAGACAAACCCACAAAGAAGAAAAAATAGGAATTTGCACTTTTGCAGCCGATAGATCATTAATTTTGTCACCGATATGGCTTGCCTATATTCTTTCAACTTGAGTTACAATATATTTGCTTAGAGTAACCCTGAAGTTGCGTATAAACAATCTCTTTTGAAAAATAGCCAGCACGTAAAACCGTAAATGTTGAAAATGAATTATGATTTTTGACCGTGAGCTACTGAATAAGAAAGGATTGACTTTTTAAAGTCGCGCGGGAATACCTAATATCTATCGATCTAGGAGCGCTGGTGATGCACGTCTTTTTTCTCTTTCATGAAGAGAAACGTTGAGCATGATAGCGCCATATAGAGAACCCCGTGACCGAACGAGATTATTACACTCAGGATGTCGGTTGATACGCCCCTGACATAGATAATTCTTGCTTCATAATTTATTGCTTTCTTGAAAGATGAAGCTTAGTCAGTGTCTTGCCTCGGAATAATGTGGTGCTGTTTAAACCAGAAAATACGCAAATTAAAGGTACAACTTGAAAGCGTACACGTGGTGGTAGATTTTCGACTTCCGTGCAAAACTTGTTTGTCGGATTTCAGACGGGGTAAGTGCAGACACCTAAAACGCCCCCTCTAGGCGACTTGGTTGCCCCGGTGTTTCCGACTGTGCTTGATCCAAGACGATTTCCCGCCTTCTTGGCCTACATTTTTTTGTGGAATGATAGTTGTGTCGTCTGCAAAGTGTTTTATGTTAGGCTCTTTTTATGAACAAGCTTGATGACCTGATTTGAACTCTGCAAAGTTGTGGATATTTTTGGATAAATAATAGAAAAGCTGTTCTATTATTATGAGCTCATGCGATATGGAATTTGCATCTGTCCAGTGTTTTGGTAAGAGTAAACTCGTAGAAAGACAAATTGACTTTAGCAGAGGCAGAGGTAAGGGTTCGGCTTAAGGGGCTTGCACCATGAGTACCCTTTTGGTATTTCACTAAAGCTATGGTATGTTTTGGGCCTTTCGACACCCGTTTGTTACCAATCATCCCCATTGGTTATACGGTATAGCATTTCGAGAACAAACAAATATGGTCGTCACTGACAGATGTGAATAAGGCAGAGAAAATTTTTGGAGCATTGACCTACCCCGCCTTTCGTTATGTTGCTGTGTTTTCGCATATTCTGTTGAAAAAGGGCTTCTTCAATTCTTATTGGCTCTAATAAAGCACTTACGTCATTACGCCTTCCGCCAGTTTCAGCTAATCATGACGTAGGAATGCAGATTAGTTTGATGATATTGTTATTGACAATGAAGATCATCATCATACTCTAAAAATTCAAGCGAGTTGAAGTAATTTCACTGCCATCCAGGCCACAGGCTCAGGACTAATTCCTGCCGATTTTAAGCCTGATTGCCAATTCCATTTTCCTTTCATCGCCAATTCAAAATTTCTATTGTGTAAATCAGCGCTCAAAATCTTTAGTAGATAGAAATAGATCTCAAATATACGGTACCGTTAAGTGAAGTATTGTTTTACCACTTTAATGCGTTGGTTTCCAACGGATTGTCGGCGGTTCACCATAGAGGTATCATTTCTTTAAAACTTCACAATAATAGGCCCTTTGCGCGCAAATTTTAAAGAAGTGCATTATTTCTGTGGATTTTGACGTTCCTTGTGTACATATTCTCGCTTTTGCTTCTTGAAATGCACAAGCAAAACAAAGCGGCCTCATCTTCAAACTTTAAATCATGATATTTCAAGAAAGTAATCGTCAGTATGTTTAAAGAAAACATCGTTAGGAATCAAGTCGCACGTGCTTCAAAATCATTTCTGTATTAAACTCTAAATTCCTTGTCGGAAATAGTTTTCATAAAACACAAGTGAAGTTTTCATACTACGTTCAATCCGCTTTCAATTTAGCTGAAGTGAGGTGCATTTTGAAAAACAATATTGTTGTTGGTTCTGCACGCCCACTTGTAAGATGCCTAAACCGTGCACCGAAAGATTTCTGTATGCACGGCAGTCTTACGACTCGCTTCGATGAGGATCGTAAAAAAATCTTTGAAATGCAAAGTTGATGCAAAATAGCTGCCCTCTTGCAGGTGCTATTAGAAGACGAGAAGATCAAACAAATACGTGCATCTGATTTGTCAAATTAAACAATTGGATTGTGATTGGTGAGCCAGGTGAAAGTGGCAAGTTCAACCAATCATAGTGTCTCAGTCTGTTCAGATCTGATGGTTAGATAATAGGACTGATAATGTGCAAAGCTTTGTGATGCAATGAAGCATAATTATGGGCGTGTTAAAATATGCCTCAAATAATATTCAACCAATGGTGTGGGGTTGAAATGTGATCGCCTAGTCTGATGGACAGAAGACGTAAAGTGCAATATTTTGGGTATACCTTTGTCTCTATGTATCATTTAAAACTCTTGGTGCATCTTAATGACAAATTCATATTTAATGTACAATGTATAGGCTACATAGTTGAAGACTTGAATGTAAAGAGGTATAAACATGCTAAATGTGACATGAGTTACATAAGATTAACTCTAAAGGTACAGAGTAAAAATCTGCCCATAAAGGTTGTATGCGCGCGAAAAACCACGCATTCTATTCTATAGCAAAGTGAGCTGCAAAGCGTGGCAGACAGCAGCTATTGCATAAGAATTCTATGGTTGCATGGTTTGCATTAGTTTTCCATGGCCTGCTAATTCCGACCACGTTTCACTGGCTTACTGTTAATGGCTATCCATGTCGGCCCCTTATCCCTCGCCCCGTCTTCAAGTCCCCTTCTTATTCCTATCTCGCCCCACTCTTGGCGTTCTCGCTCGTTTTGCATCGACCAACCGTGACCTCAGCTTTTGGAGTTCTCAACGAGCATGGATGAAATTTTGGAATTGTGCGAGTGAAGTTCCGGCAACTTCGCGTACTGAATACTGTACGCTCTCCCTGTCGTTGGACCTTTTTATATACAAACGTGTCATCCACATAGCGTCATCATCGTTATGGTCTCACGGCAGATGCACCGCGGAGTAGAGGATCGCTAGCTTGTGATATTTCTAGTTTTTGGAGTGGGCAAAAAGCGAGCGAGAGAGAAGAGATAGGGAAGGCAACTGCCCTAGCTAACAAGTTTACCTTCTACTCGACATGTGCCGTTGCCCTGACTCAAGTGTGTTCTCTGGGGAGGAACGCTCGACGGACCGCATAGAATATCCACAAACATGGAGAGGTTAGCGCTAGGATGCGCCTCAGTCTGCCGCACACCTCTCACCGTGGTCACCTGTGTGCTTTAGTCATCAAGAGATTCAATTTTCACCATTTTCTTATTCAGGATATCTCATTGTTTTCTCTGCTTAGAATACAAATTAAATGATTGCTAACTCAAAACATTTCACTTCTCTGACTCAACAAAGTGCTTCTAGAGTCAACAACGTCAATATTAGAATCACAGCGCATACAAATATTTTGAAAGTCATTTTGCCAGTATATGTACAACTTAAATACCCCGTGATTGTTTAAGAAAATGACGCGTCGATGTCTATTTAACGACGCCCTCGTGTACGCGTAGGTTTCATATAATATCTTCAAACTATATATAAAAATTACTATTTCTATGAATTGTCGAATGCAATGTGTACGTTTTCCATAGTGGTGGCTTGTTTGGTTATTAAAAACCTCGTATTTCAAACACTGATATAACATAGGAAACATTCATACCACTCAATTTTAAACTCATTAGTCTACTTCAATCAAGCATTGCTTCTAAGTTCAAGCAATAACATAAATTCGCGTCTTTTGTCATCATTTCTTATTGTATCTTCATTCACGAGTACTATCCTAAATTCTTCACGTTTGTTTTATTTCTGTTTTTTGTTTCAGCTTTCCCAGCCGGTATCTATGCAACACCAACAGGCGAAAACACAGCTCTTGCACATGCGCACTCGGTATCACTAGATTACAGGAGAAACGGGACGTCATTGAAGGATCAAGTCACGTGTAATGGGAGTAATCTGGACCATGTAGAAAATAACAAGGTGAGCAATATAAGATTTTCTTGTATTTATGAGTTTAGAATCAAAAGGTATAATTTTAAAAACTTTCTGGGTAATTATCACCCGTCATGTGATAACTTATGACCGCGCCATCAGGGTACAACGAATCATGGGGATTTTGAAGAAGCAGAACTATTCCTTTGCTCTTATCTGGACAACATTTCGTCCAGACATAGCTCACGGATGTCCATTGTTACTCAGAAAAGGCATAAGCACCTGGTTCAAGAGAAATCAAATTATTTTTTCTAGTTTCTCATATTTCACCTGGACAGAGATGCTATAGATGAATCCATTGGTATTCTTGCAATTTTGGCGCTAATTCTGGTGAACACAAGAAATAAATAAATATGAATAGTGCATATCTAAAAACACTAAATCTATCTCTGTAATGCTTTGAAAGGTTTGCGCAGTTCAGGATATTTTGTTCGGTCTCGAAAAGAATCGACTGCAGTTTCACGTGTGTGTGAATCAAACAGAAATGATTATGATATTTAGCATGTTTAGGGGATTTTAGCGGGATATATATGTGGAAACTGAGGACTTTTGAAGCCAGATTCAACGATAACGCATCCAGTCACCTAACGGGAGCAACGACCCCAATGATTTAGTGGGCGTTCAGAGGAATGTCACACATCTTCTTCTACCGCCTCATCCTTTTGACCTCCTCTCTCATCATCCATCACTATCCGAAACTTTCTTGCACCTAATATACACACCGACGGTTAGTATAGATGTGAAGACGACTTTTCTTTGGGAATTGAATCCCTCTAAACTTGTCATCGCCTTATTAAATCTCTGAGCTCTTCGGCGTTAACACCGAGATTTAGAAATATCTGGCCAATGACCTAGGGAAGATTACAGAGGCTTCTTTTACACCCATTGAATTGTCGCTTTTGGCAGAGAGACACAGAGGGATCATTAAATAGTGCTGTCAAGCAATCTTCCGTTGTTCAATTATTGTCATAACTAATCATTACTAAAGAGGGGTTTTGGCGGCTACTTGCCTGCAAAATTATGATGGAATAGAAATATCATAGCAAATTAAATAAACATCTACTGGACACACAATGGTTTCATTTCAATCGCCAGACAGCGATTTCTTTAAGACAAACATAGCTTGCTGTCATCGGGATACTTGCGTCGAAGAATAATGAATTGAAAAGTATCCATTATTATTTATTTGTTTAATTTGGTTTGGTCACAAATCCTTTCGAAAAGCTCTCATTGTCGTCATCATTGTGATCATTCACTCTTCTCACCTCCTTCTCTTCCTCTCCTTCCTTTCCTTCTGCCCAGTGCTGTTTTATTGATCAACGTGATCTATAAGAATAATTCAGTTTAGTATTCATGGTCATTTAAAAGATTTATAGTTTCTATGTTCAGTATAGATTCCACTGCTGTATGGACTAGCTCTCACTTAAGTGAAGGTATCGAAAGGGCATGCACAGAGGGATAATATTTGTTGATGAGTGTATTGCCTCAAATTTGCTGTCCAAATGCCATTTAAAGTGAGAAAACACACCAGTCTACCATGTCAATCATGAAATTACACCACTTTCTTAATATAACTAGTGCATTTTCAGACATTTAAAAGCATTTTTTTTCAAAAGTCATGTAAGAAAATAGTCCTCCCAAGATTGTTTTATCCTTACGGCAGCCTGGTTAGTGGTGAGCATCTCCCACCTGGAGCTGACTCCACCTGGGCTGAATGGCGATGCCTCAATAGATTGAGAACCAGAACTGGCCGATCTAAGGTTTCCTTGCAGAAGTGGGGCTATCTGGAAGCAGGTCAGGATACTACCTGTGGTTGTGGAACAGCACCACAGACAATGGAACACCTCTTGGTCTGCCCACTGCTGGAGCAACAATGCAAAAAAACAAGGACCTTGCGGAATTCAGTGAAGCAGCCAGACGTTGTACCCAACTCTGGCTGGATCATATTTGAGAACCACAGTGTTTGGACACGATAAGAAGAAGTGGTTCGTAAACTGTAAGCGTACCGTGATCAACTGTTATTTGAGTTGCCTATCCCAATGGCTTGGAAAATGTGCTAAACATGTCACCAGAGGTCAACTTAACTATCAACCAATGGTCAACATGTTCCGGAACAGGGGCGATACTGCATAATAGTGCATATTGGTAGATATCGGCTGCTGTGTGTCCAGAAACAAGCTGAAACAGTACCAATCACACTGGACTCAAATAATTCCCACAAACACTCTGATTATGGCAAAGTAAAACGACATAACATTCATCTTGTCCTTGGGGACTTCGATGCCAATGTTGGATTTGATAGTCATGTTACCCACCCTGATTGTGGGTAGGTACTGTTTCCATGATTCCACAAACGACAATGATGAACGACTAATGAACCTGCGTCAGGATTGCACAACCAAGACTTTCACAGAAACATCGCCGCTTATGGATCTGGACGCATCCTGCTGGAACAAAACATCAATTGGATCACATACTGATCAACACTAAGTGGGTCAACTCTCTTCAAACCTGCCGACGGTGCCTACACTACAGTACAACTGGACTTAGACCATCGTATTGTTAGCACTCTCTTAAAGACACTATCAGTGATCTGCTAAATCAGCAAATCGAAAAAATAATCAAAAATCAGATTTTTGCATGTATGTAACAAGTACATGTATCCTAACATACCCTGCAAATGATAAGACCAGAAGCAACCTAATAAGGACAAAATTAGCCTTTTATCAAGGCTTTGATTATTTATTCAATTTGTGTGTGTCCGCCCCTCTCTGGACCGCTCAAAGCTGAGTCGTAATCAAATCAAGGCTTTGATTATTTATTCAATTTGTGTGTGTCCGCCCCTCTCTGGACCGCTCAAAGCTGAGTCGTAATCAAAGCCTTTTCGCAAATATTTCCTTTTCTTTGTTACTCATTGATTTTCGGGAAAAAAAAAAAAAAAAAAAAAACTGCATAATAGTGCATATTGGTAGATTTCGGCTGCTGTGTGTCCAGAAACAAGCTGAAACAGTACCAATCACCCGTAAAACTGCTGGGACTGGACTCAAATAATTCCCACAAACACTCTGATTATGGCAAAGTAAAACGACATAACATTCATCTTGTCCTTGGGGACTTCGATGCCAATGTTGGATTTGATAGTCATGTT
This sequence comes from Ophioderma brevispina, assembly GCA_023653785.1. Taxonomy (NCBI): domain Eukaryota; kingdom Metazoa; phylum Echinodermata; class Ophiuroidea; order Amphilepidida; family Ophiodermatidae; genus Ophioderma; species Ophioderma brevispina. The sequence goes on from JAMKCH010082774.1 coordinate 31,256, forward strand.
ACCCACCCTGATTGTGGGTAGGTACTGTTTCCATGATTCCACAAACGACAATGGTGAACGACTAATGAACCTGCGTCAGGATTGCACAACCAAGACTTTCACAGAAACATCGCCGCTTATGGATCTGGACGCATCCTGCTGGAACAAAACATCAATTGGATCACATACTGATCAACACTAAGTGGGTCAACTCTCTTCAAACCTGCCGACGGTGCCTACACTACAGTACAACTGGACTTAGACCATCGTATTGTTAGCACTCTCTTAATCACGGCTTGAGAACAAGTAAGGGAAAGCCGTGCAAGAGACCCAAGTTCAATTTTAGGAAACTGCAGGATCCAGTATAGAATACGATCATTTTAATCCGAATCCAGCCACATAAAACCCCTTCCCGAGAGGCTGTTTTTAGACCGGGACGCAGCTGTGCACAGCAGAATCTGAGAAGAATTATGGAAGGCTTTAAAGAATACCAAGGTCCCCTATTGACTGTCACTTTCCTTGACTCCATCAGTAGGGCAGTGATGTTCTCAATATTGCGGCATTATGGCATTCTCAAGACCTTGATCAATGCCATTCATGTATGTACACTACAATAACTCTAGCAGCTCAGTTATGATTGACAGAAGTATTTTTGAACCCTTCGATGTAACAACCGGAGTGAAACAATGGCCCCTTCCTCTTTAACATCATTGTCGACTATCTTTTCAGGAAGGCTTCTGTGCCAGGAGTTGTGACTTGTCCTCGCCAATCAAGACGATATCCAGCCAAATTGCTAAATGACTAGGACTTTGCTGACGATATCGCCCTCCTTGAGTGTTCTTTTTCACGGTCCCAGTTTCACTTCTCTAGGACTGCAGATGCAGCAGCAGATGTGGGTCTTATTATAAGTGCACCCAAGACAGAGTACATGACCATTAATTGTCAACATCAGCCTATGGAAACTCCATTAATCATGTGACCAACTTCAAATACCTGTAGAATTCTCATAATAGTGTGGGTGGGGTGTATTCCGCTAGGTAGATTTGGATTTTTCATGACTACTAAAATTGATTTTGTTGCTGTTTGTGTTTCAATAGGACCTAAACTGTCACAAAATGATGGAGGTTGTGCAAATTTCGGACTGGATGTGCCCCTCCTGCACGGGGGGAAATGTTAGTACAGGGAAAAATAATTTAAAACGAGTCACATGTGTTCTAATGTGCCACTAACGCGTTCGTCTCCTATAAGGATTAGAAAAAGTATATATTTGCATAGGTTCCAAACCTTTAGTTAAAGCGGTTATAGCCCCATAATGGTTCAAGACGTACCTGGGGGTAGTAAATGCTCCGATGTTGTTGAAAGTGGTGTCAAATGATTCCTTGTGTCAAACTGTGAACAGAAAATGCATTTTAATTGATTTTTTGATATCACCATAGCGACATCCAGGGAAGGTTCTGGTGACCCCCACAGACCATGTAGACCCTTGCGACATCTTGCTATGTAATTAGCAACCAAATGTCACACACTGCAAAATAATACATTTTTGGGCTCCTGTGAGACAAATTATAAACAATTATCACCAGTTTCAACAAAATTGAAGCATGGGTAAATTTTACCCCAGGATGACCTTGAACCATTATGGGGCTATAGCGCTTTAACTAAAGGTCGGAACCTAGGCAAATATATACTTTTTTTTAATCCTTATAAGGAGAAAAGAAAAAAAGGAAAATGTTACAGTACATTAAAACACAATTTGACTCGATTTAAATTTTTCCTGTAGTAACATTTCCCCCATGAGGAAGGGGGCAGCAGTCCGAAAATTTGCACCCCATCATTTTCTGATTGTCTGGTCCCTACTGAATGAAAACAGTGCAAGAATAGCCTTACCACCAAAATCCTACGGGAACGTTTTCATTGACATACAACCCCACATATAAGTTATTTGCACAGATAAATGACCGAAAAGGAAGAACATAGAGTTGTTTGAGATAAGAACCGTCATTCAATTACGTATTGCAGGAAGTGTCCGTACGAAGAGTATGATTTTTCCTTATTAGGTTGCTTGTGATCTTATGTTAGGATTCTGACCTTTACTTGTTACTGGCATACCAAAATCTGATTTTAAAGATTTTTTGTTAATATTTTGATTTAGTAAATCACTGACAGTGTCTTTAAGAGGAAAATCTTACATATCAAATTTTAGAAAAAGTGACTGACTGTGACTTTAAAGACAGTAAGCTAATCTTCTTCTTAGCGTATCCACAAGTCATATGTGTACACCTTTAAGCTAATCTAAAAATATGGATATGCATTTTAATTGCATACCACCCATACAGTATTTCCAGAAGGTTGCACGTATTTTGTATGGACAAATAGCGTTAACCCTCCGAAGTCTGCACCCTTTCGTACAGTATCTCTGATTGGCTCATTACATGATATAACATGATAATAACCTCTGAGTAACCAATCAAAATAGACTTTTATGTGTGCACCTTTAAGTTTTTCGTACCATGTCTCTGATTGGCCAATTGCGTCACTGAACCCTACGGATAACCAATCAAATTGTGTGACGAGGAAGATACTGAGATGATATAGAATACGTGTTCAGGTGACAGTAAAAAATATTAATATATGTTGTGTTTACGCAATGCATTGATATAACTTGAAAATTTTCTCAAGATGAAAATGATGTAGAAAATACTGTAACACTCTCTAGGATATCAGAGTCACATCCAGCATATCCTAAAATGTCAGAGAAAATGCAACGCACTTTTCCTCTCGCTATGTTTGCTTTCACAGCCAATGATAAAGCTAGTCCAATTCCCTAATTTTGTGCGACTGACTTTTCCTTGCACTTTTTTTTTAGAAATCAACGACTTTGAAATTCCAATCACTATTCTTAAAGCGTCGTCAACCCAGTTTAAGATCAACATGTTTTGTATGGAGTTTTTTCATCTGCTGCATGTCGTGAGAACACTCGACCTTTTAGTTAAATCTCCGTACCGGAAAATTGGAAATCCCAGAGATGATGGTGCTAAAACAAACATTTACCCAGCAATTTGAATAAAATGACTGAAGGACAACTGGGAATCGTGGCGTATTTTGATATGATATATTCCGTAGCGTCCTCGTGCAAGTGCTGGACGCCTGTTGCTAAAAGCGAGAAGGTTAAGACTTGGATAACGAGAAGGATCTTGATGAGTTCCCAAGACGATCGACTGAGGTTTACCACTAGATATGACAATACAGCTATCCAGAATAGAAAAAGGGAGAAAGAGAGTCATTATTACACAACATAAAAATAACTATGTACACTGTAACGTATTGTAAATTCATGAAGGGATATCCTATTGCATTAGGGGCCACTACTTATTACATATTGCAACCCGGTGTCCCAGAGACACTTCAATCTCAACGAGATCTTACGACCAGGATCCCGCGTGATTTTTCGAGATCCGAGGAGACTTTATCGCTTGGACAAAAAAGGGGTCGCGCTAGTATTAATTAGTATCCCGCGGGTGATTAGCGATATGTGTTTGTTTATGGAATTGTTGGAATCTCCTTCAAGACATTTTCAACGACACTTTGCTGGAACATCGTCACAGGGTTTGATGCCAATATGACGAGTAAAGTATAGACATGGGACAAAGTCATGACAACGACAGCGGAGGGATACTACACATATCGACCGAAATGATACAACTGAGAAAAGCGCCAAACGGAAGAGCGCAGCCTTCAAATGCAGATATCGAAATGCTAAGGACTTGGACCTTTGAGGGTTTTGTAATAGGAATCAATTGGCAGCTTTTACCCAAGTGATCCAGTGGTCCTCGGGTAATATTATCGCATGGGTATTGTTCAGTATATTTAGAAAACTCTACGTTAAAGAATGAGCGTGGTAAAGAACACATTTTAGCAACTTGTTAGGTTATATCAAGAACATACCGGAACCAGCCAACCTCGTATATCTACACTGTAAAATATAAGGAGTAAATAAAGGGATTACACTCTCATAAGTGGAGTAAAATTTGAATCCAATTTGGGAAGACGTTTCATATAGAAGTCCCATTGATGCAAATGAGGTAGTACAATTGATTCCGTCATGCGCTCTATAACGTTGTGCAGTAGTGCTTGACGGAATGAATGGCAATACCTCATTTGCATCAATGGGACTTCTATATGAAACGTATACCCAAATTTGAGTAAACCTTACCAACAATACGTAAACTTTACTCCATTTTGACGACGATTTTATTCAACAAATGAGGGAAATCCTCCAATTGACTCCTTATTATACACAGTGTACAGCCTGACTTATAAGTTGAGATTTCCCATATGCATTAACCCAAATCAAGAATTAGTTGCTATATTTTGGATACTCATAATATTGTTTGTTGTTTATGTTTTATCAAAGAAATAACATAGCTATCAACTTTATTACCACAAGAGAGGTGATATTATGTCATTGTACAGCTAATGATCTGTAATGTTACCCTGTGTGAAAAATGGGCGGTAAATCCTGAAATCAATGCAGCCTTTATTCAAGGATTGAACAAGGCACATGTCTCATGACCCTAACAAGACCAAAACTCACTAAAACTCACTGAACTAAGGCTATAAAATGCACTAAGATGCAATGACGTCATCGTATGAACACGCATATGGGCATGAAATCGCTTGCCGGGCCGCGGCAGCCTTTCGTACGGAATACGCGGGGAATACGTCTTGCTTCATACTTAGGCAATAGTCATAATCCACGCCTTACAAAAACCCGCTGCACAGCTTCCCTGCATTAGTTTTATATATCTTCCTGTATTGCCATGATTGCATTAGGATACCCCGTGAGGTATTTCTGTCCGAAGCTGTAAAGTTTCGATCATACACCATATCCCTTCAGGGTGCTAGGGCTATGTCCGTTTCCCAGGCATGCCAGGTTATTGTATAATTCACTTAGCACGGTTATTGACCCTGGAGAGATTTCATAACTTTGCTTGAAAAAAAAAAATAACAGCAGATAATAGAAAATGTTATGCAATGTATTTGATCAATTTTTGAAAGAATGGCTGCTTCGAAGTCGCGTTACATTAACATAGTATGTTAGAAGCTTCCTAACACCCAAAGTTTTAATGGTGCCGAGTGTGTTACTTTAACATACTAGGGTATTTATAATACAGCAGGAGTATTATATCCAAGGAGTATTAAATGACATTAAGAGTGTTATTTAAGTGTTGTTTTACTAACACCAAGAACGTGAAATTGTGACAGGTCTTTGTGTGGCCCTTTTGGAACAGCCAAATTGTTGGATTCCTTTCAGCGATGAAAGTACACTTTAATCCTACAACAATAATGAGTTTTTGTCTAAGACAAATTGGCCAAAAATGGTGAAAATTGAAAAAAAAATATATAACTCTATGTTAATATTCCATTTAGCAATTCAAATTAAACTAGAAAAGACACACAACATATTAAATTTCTAGCTCCAAATATCGCTCCCTTTTACCAAAACAGTTGACAGAAGTTCATTTTCCACACGCAATGAAAAAGGTAGTGCCTTACCCCCAATACATGCACACTTACTGTCTTCTGTCCACACATTTTTGACCTTCAAAACTATACCAATTTAAATGCACAGACTCACGTCTGATAAATATGATTATTACGAGTAGAAATTATTTGTTATGTTTCTTAGCGGTTGATTTTATGTGGCTGAATAGCCGAAAAGTAAGAGATGTGTTAAGTCTAACGATGGTTTTAAAATGGCTTCCAAAAGGGCAACAGTGGATATTTGAGATGTCGATAACCATCCATGCTCCTGGAGCACCATGATCACATGGAAGCTAAGTAGCATATTTGGAATGTCTTCAACCATCTGTGGTCCCGGAGCGCTAAGTTGGCTGGAAAAATCCATTGAACTGACCCCAAATACGCCTAGTCTATTTGGTTCAGTAGTTTTTAGATAAAATCAGAGCCAGAATTAAAGCGTTAATATACTTCTTTTTATGCATATCTTACTATTAGATATTCAGCCAGTGCACAAGATCAACGGCTAACAGAGTAACAAATAATTCCTATTCGTACTCGTCATAACCATCTTTTAATTTGAATTGCTAAATCAAAAGAGAATGATGTACTTATCTCTGATATCGGTCGTGTTTTCAGTATAATGGACACGATTTATGAATTAGAAATACCTACAGTGATATAAAATACAGTTCTTTATTCAAAAAGCGTTTATGTTTTTAAATTTGCATTGCACATAAATAAAAATGATCATAGATAATGAAGTCGATTCTGGGATTCTGTGCATTAAGCTATGCAGTTAACCTGTGAGGCTCCAGTGCGACTGTCGTTGTTGCTAATTGTTTCTTATAGATATTAGTCTAATGACCCAGAACAATGCAGAACTGAGGATGCACTGCATTTGTTAAGTAATCTAGTGGCGATAAAATGATAAAATAGGTCCTTCCAGTTTAGAGCAATCTGGGGTTAAGAAATCGATGGTTTAATGCAAGAAGGCCCCATCTGCAATAGCTGCCATTTGTTAGATTTGGTCATATTAAGTGTTATACATGCCAAATCTAACACCTGGCAGCTATTGCAGAAGGGGCCTTTTTTGCCCTAAACCCTCGACATATAACATGTAATTATCAAGGTAGCATTGGAAACAGATTGTAAAATGCTGGGTTTTCCTCGAGAGGGAGAATACATCAAAAATTCAAGTTTGATTATTCAACGTTGATCATAAAGTGGAAGGGGCGTTTTGAAAGTGGTCCAAGAGTTTTGAACGAAATTGCAGTTAATTATCCGCATGGATCGCACTTTGCTACATTTAACCACTTTATAATAATAACAACATAATTGCTAGAGGCGCTATACAAATGTCTATATCATAAACAAATGTTATAATAATATAGATTAGCAAATTATCAAAGGGGGGTTTATTTAAGTATTCGCTACCAAGTGACATCAACAGAATCATTTTGCTTTATCAGCACACTAGAGTCTACCGGCCTAACAGCTCCCCGTTTTCCTCCCTAGGTGTAGGGGAGGTAAGCGATGGACTCAAACCTACGACCTCGAGATCATGAGTCCAGCGCCCTACCACTGGACTAAACGTGCTCTCATGTTAGTCTGGTTTAGTGAACCAGTTTTAGTCTTTTAACTATGTGTTACTATGTATAAAACACACTTTCTTAACTGGTATAGTTGATCCAGCTTTCACATAATTATTTTCCTCTGTTTTGTCATTTATACAGGACCACACTTCATCAGTCGGCAATTTCGTCGTCACATCACACTCGTTATCAGCGGCTTATCCTCATCCAGCACCCGCCTATGTTCCCGCCTATGGAACCACAGCCATGCCAACAAGCCTTTCTCATCCAATATGGCCGCCAAATGGAGCGATGAACTGTGCAGCTGGTGATACAGCTAATGTCTTGGAAGGAGGGAATGTTCTGAGGCCATCGCCTCTTCCTTACAAATCGGTGGTACATGGGACGTCTTGCAATTCCGGCGCCGGTGAGTTTGCTAGCTGCAGAGCTTCGGCCTACCAGACTGTATAGCCATAACAGGCCATAGAATTTAGAGTAAGAATAGTACATTTAAAGCACATCACTTCATAATCAGATACCATTTATACAATTAAGTCATAAAGAACATATTTCTTACAACATTGTTCCCTAACCATTACAGAGAGGTATTATGTCTCACATCAAACGACTGTGAATAGCAGGGACAAATCATTTGATGCATCTGCATAACAATGGCCGGGGGGGTAGTGGGGAAAGAAGCAGACGACAGTTAACCAGAAATTGTAGCTTTAGCAAATATACCTATACATTTTGGCGCCCTTTTCAAATCGCAGAACGTATTGCTGTAATGAACCTTTTGAGCTACTACTTTTCTCATAGTGATTCTGCTTTTCCTTGATAAAATATAATACTCGAAAATACTATCTAATCTAATTGAAACAGAAAGGTAGGTACTTCGGGATATCTCAATGTCGGATGATTAATTTGTTAATTAAATTTCTTTTTTTCCCTATTTTCATTCACAGTTTCTGATGTCACGACAAAGAATCCAAGCTCTCCAGTCGGTGCAATGCGAATCGTACAAAGTACATGAAACATTGACAAAAAAGAGACTCATGTTCTTAAAGAACACTTCTACAACATAGAACATAATGATTTGCACGAATGTAAAGGAAGTGCCACCACGTGACAAACTCTCTGTCTTACTAGAACTGTCATTATCTCGTTTTCTGGGACACAGTTCTGTGAACACTTTCCTTAAAGTACTATGTGAGAAGCTGATCCGGTCAGTATTGAGATTAGTACCTATTTCTTGAAGTCGGCCATTTTGAAGTACAAATACTTTGAATGAGGACGCCGCCTAGGGAACGAGATAGTGCTCGTTAGTAAGATCATGTATTGTGCATAAGAAAGGATTGAGCATTAATTTTGATACAATAAAGCTTGTCCTTAAAAGTGATAAGCAGCCATTTTGACCAAATGTGTAGTAAATTTGTGAATAACTGAACAGTATACGCATTATGCAAAACAGCATGCTACACACGCCAGATGGGTTCAAAACTTGGGACCATGGATTCCGTGGCATTAAACTACGTGAACAATACAATGTGTAGAAACAAGAGGAATCGACTCAGCGACAGATTTCGTGAACGGAGGAAGGGTGTTTTGAAGTTCTTCGGCGAAAGAACACAACTGGTTCAGTCTGGCAAAAGAACTCAAAACAATAGCGACGAAATCAGAAGGACTCAACTTGGATTGGTCTATTGAAGTGCGCACTGGGAGGATTGGAATAAGTGGTGGAATGGATCTTCAGATTTCAGAACTTTATAAGTTTCGTTGAAGTAGAGGATGTCCACAAACCAGGAGTTATTCTCTTATTGCAGCACTGGGCTAGCACAGTCAGTGTTCTGAAGAAGTGAGATTCTGTCGAATTTAAGAACAAAATACTAGAAATTCTTAAAGACAGGTCTACCATGCTGTCATATATTGCTCTAGGCGCATCATCTAAATTATAATCTTAAGTAAATCCATTGTGAGCTGATATATTTTTACAGTACATGTACATGTATGTCAACCGCATACTCAGGGAGGGGTCATTATCATTACACCAGAGGGGGAAGAGATTTGAGGGAGGAATACGATTTTTGTGAGTGAGGGGGGGGGTGACAATTTGTATCAAGGAAAGGGAAACTGAATTTTTAAATGGATAATATTTCATACACAAGGGAATGCGATTTTACGGAAGCGAAGGGGGAATGTGATTTTTTTTTCGGCGAAAAAAAGTTGAATCCCCTCCCTCCCGCGTAAATAATGACCAATCCCTCGGTATTAGCTATTGATTTACGCTACAGGATGTCTCACGAATACTCAACCGGTCCTAATTAATGGTACCCTACGGTATAAACAACCTGACTGTGTTGAGGGCAGAAGTTGAATTATTGTTAAGGGGTATTTTTTAACGCAATTTATAAAATGAAAAAAACCGTTGTACCTGTAATATGCATGTATAAAACTGGCTGAAAAGTGTAATCATAAATGTAATGTTATCGCCTGCTTATATTATGATTCTGACACGTCAATATCAATATTTATATTCTGTACCTGAAATAACGGGTTATTTTCGTTTCCGCTAATTGTGTTAATTTTTTAATTTCCGGGCTGGTCTAATGCGCCGACTTGGAACAGAAATGTGAGTTTTTGATATCGTTCGCATTGCAGGTAAAAAAAAAAAAAAAAAAGTTTCGCCGAGATTGGTTGCACTTTATGATATCGAGACATTTTCCTGATAATCCTGTTTGGTACTCGCATATGTGTAATATATTTATAAGTATTTATTTTTGTAATGAAAAGTGTGTGCGCATGCCGTTGATTAAAAGTATTTTGATTTGGGACAATACATGACAATATTAATTACTTGCTTTTGACGCAATCCGTATAAGAGTTAAAAGGACTCACATTTCCTACACACATAAGCAACGAACTGCATACTTGTGGCATGAAAAACATAAAAGCTATATCAATACTTAGCTCGCTCTAATCACGCACTTTTATTTTAATTGAGAAGTTTAAAAAATCATTACAAATGGCTGTAAGTCAGATTTGCATAGGGCGGTTTCGGCGGGAGGCCAATAGGTTAAATGCCAGACGCTTCGCTCCAAAGCAACCCAAGCATGCAGAGAATACAAAGAATCAGCTGTAGCTGGAATGTTCAGGTGAACCAGGTGGCATGCAGTGTATTCTTCGCATGCTTGGATGATCGGAGGGTTAACAAAGTCATTCAATATAAGTGTTGTAGCTTAGGCCAGACCCAAGGCGTTATACTGACACTCTCTCCATAACTACCACTCGGGTACCCTAACGAATCAATAGATATATTTGATAACATCGCTGCCACCTTTCTTAGTATAATTAAAGGTGGCAGATAGCTTTATTCTTTGTCTTTAATAAGACACAAACAAGTTTATACGCATCCACAATATATCAGCTAATATTGACTTGGGGTGAAAATAATTATAGAAATCTGAACTTCTAATTCATTTAGATATATGAGGGTTGGGTGGCTGAGGTATGTTCTTGATATAGCCTTAATATATATTTTTGTTCTTTAACACAGTCGCTCTTTCGAAGGATATGATTGTAAAACGCCGCACCTCGGTAGCTGATCTTACCAAAAAGATCCAAATTCCTTTAAAAACTTATGCGTTCTTCAATTTCGAAAATGCTTCCCAAGAAAATGGTATATGCAAATTGTCATTTTCTTTTTTCAATCTTAAAAAAAAAATTACAATATTGTACAATAAGGGAAAACAATCTACAAATATGGTCATTTTTTGGCCATAGATGAATATTGTAAGACAAGCACGATGGAAATTCAATCTTGAGATGTTCTAAGCATTTTCTGCAACATCCATACACTATAAGCCAAAAATATGGCATTGTATTTTGTAATAGTGAAATGGTATATAGCCGTGAAACCTTGAGGATAGTTTCTCGAAAGTAACATATGCGACATTTGCACTTAATAAACGACTGATCTCACCGATTGCATAGTAATGTCTTGTCCCTGACCTATTTAATGCTTCATGATAAAAAAGTTAACACTGTTAAAAAAAATGTCCTTAAATTTACGGAAATTTTCTGGTCACATATTTCCTTCATTTTTAGGGTAAATTTACAGAAATTTCGTTCAATTACCGAATTGATCAGTAATGTTACAGAACTTTGTCTCTATATGGAAAATATGTATTTTTAACAGAATTTTTAATTTCCGTAATTTAAAATTAGCGGACGTCCACCAAAAAAAAAGTCCGAAATATTGCTGTCGCAGAAATTCTTTTGAAAATAGTTTCCGTAAATTAATTTTAGCTATTTTTTAATGTTTTTAAAAAAACTTTTTATTTTTATTGTTTTCTAAAACAGATTTTTTCCTTAATTTACGGAAAATCTGTTTCCTTATTTACGGAAATTTTTAACAGTGTATGAAGTATCTTTTGTAGGGCTTGAAATGTAACAAGGAGGGCTAAAAGCTAAAATCCTCATGTGGCAATTAATAGTTAAATACTGGTAATTAGAGATTTTTGATTAAACTTAACCTGAAGGAAGAAAAAATACTGAAGCTTCGATACGCTACGAAACTCGTAATCATGGTGATATACCTTTTACTTCCATTTTAAAATCAAATTAAATGATACAATAAACAAGACAATAAACATTCCCTCAGACACGTGAAAAAAGGTGTAATTTATTGTGCAGAAACGAGACAAACCTATAACCATAAAGGTTTTCTATTTGTACTTTATTGTCCCATACACCATCCTGAAGAGTCTGCATACCTAATTACACCAATGGGAAAGTTCTTTGATGTTTTATGTCAAAACATTTGTTTGCGCTTGCAAATGTTTGGCGAACCATAAGGTTTTTGAAGAATTTCTTAAGAGTTATTGCAGTAATCTGGGCATAGAGGCAAATGAGAATGTTTGTGGCAATTTAAAAGAAAAACTGGAATTAATTTAGGAAAGAATATTCTGACATTCTGTTAAGTTTTGACATCATGCAATAGTGTTTTTTTTTTTTTTTTTTATTTCCATAGTGAGTTGATCTTTTTTATCAGATTTCTTATTCCAGTCATTCCCCATTGCGCAATTGTTACCATAGCTGATAGCTTACAAAAATCGGTTCATGTTTGTCATTGTTTGAATCAGGAAGAGATTCACAAAGTTATGTAATATTCTACTTACTCGTCAACATTTTCTGTAAGAATTAAAAAGGTGTAAATAATATTACAGCAATTTGGTTGCACACAGATCATAAAACTGAACGAAACTTTAACAGGGTGCTCCCTTGTTTTTTTCCAATTGTGCTGTGTTAACGTATTGCATAGCAAAATCTAACGGGTCTAACGGGGTTGTGTTCCCCATAAGCTTAAAAATTTTGCTTATTTTATTTTTGTTTTGAACAAAATCCAAGCATAATAACAATTTGTTTGCCAAACACCAAATTTGGGTCCAAATGTGCTAGAAACTATTATTATTATTAGGTGTGGGGCGAATAATTACAGTTGGTGTTGGATGTAGTATGTCAAAAGGCTTTAATTTGTACACAATTGACGAGGTAAATGTAGTTTTTTGACCGCTTAATCTTAGAAATTTGGTCTATATTTGCTTCAGCCCCTAGCAGTCGCACGACTAATCATTATAAAAGTCAATCTTTTGAAAAGATGCCCAGGAAAAAAAGTCAACAATAAAACACTTTCATGCAATATTTTGGAAGAAGCATGACAATACATTCAAAATTTTCCAACAAACATATAGTCTTTCTTTCAGTTCGGTGTTTTTTGTGATGGTTTTCTGATCAATTTTAGAAGCCACATCAAAAGCCACTGACTTAACCACAGCGCTAAAGGGTTAATTTTGTGCCCAATTTAGGCTTGCTACGATCATCATATCGCACCCTGCCCCGGGCTCAGCATATTAACACCAGGCCTTTACTTTGGATGATGTAATTTGTGGTATAGCCTTAACATGTTTAAGGGAGGTCAAGCATTATATTTAGCTCAGTCGGAAGTGAGAAAGAGATAGAGAGAAAAGCTATTTTGACAATTCATTTTGACAAAATGACCCTAGCCATCGGAGACTGATAATTATCGCAACGCCCCTCACGTCAGCCATATGGTTGTAATTTTTATTTTCATTATGTTACTTACAGTATTTGGACCTTTATATAGAAAATAAAAGGTTGTAGTTGTACAAAGATTTCTCACGCCCCGCTAGATGTTTTTGAGCTTCTTATTATTTACCGCCAGTTTACAGTATGCTTTGTACAGTTTGAAGACAAAACCTAAGTAATCCTTTACTATTCATTCACTATTTGTGTTTGAGTAATAAAGGCTACTTGGCAAGTATCGTGTGCATGTAGGATCATGAAAATAATTATTGTAGTGTTTTTATTAAAAGAATATTGCGAAGAAATCGGCGGGGGGATTGAATTACACACTGCTTCTGGAAGCAAGCTAAACGAAATATCTAAATTAATCTGATTTGTTTTTTTTCGTGTGTACTTTGAATAATTTACATTAACGTGGTTAAGATTAAACAGTATCGAATCAAGCATAGCACTTTATTTCTAAAGGGCCCTCCACCTCTGAAAGCAGTCCATCGATACAGGCTGATTCTAAAGGAAGTTTACTCCTTTTTTTTTTTATTGTGTTTAGCATAAAATTCTGCAGGAATTCCCTGTAAATAATATGTCATATTAGACATGTTAGAAAGAGCAATTTCGGAATGTCTAATTAAGAAAAGAGAAGAAATTTTGATTTGCTCGTGTGCCATATCCGAGTGTATACTAATTTGAATAATAACAACCCTTTTCCCTAGACTCTACACATCTGGGTTACTTGCCTCATTCTTTTACCAAATCAATAATGCGTGAACACGAAATCTCCCATTGGTTTGCAACTTTCACTGTCAAAAGAAAGTTTTTCCTTTATACTCGTACACCAATAATCCACCAAATCAAGAGCAATATTTTTCAATGCTGAAAATGATATCGAAATTTGGAATCTCGCGAGTCTCAAAACTCCATACTCTTAGACGTCTCTTAGAAGAAACACTTCATTGCATGTTTTGTCATTCTTGAAGAAACATAATTGTAGAAACCGTTTTGCAATGAAAAATAGTTATATCACACTGCTTGATGAATAGAAAGATGAACTAATTATCGTTTGATTTCTGGTTCTTGATATAGCATAAAAGCCAAACTTTCATTTTGACAATAAAAATTGCGAACCAATTAGTGGGGGACTTTAGTGAACAGATCTTATGGAGTTGTGCAAATTCGGATAAACTGTGAATTTTGTACACAAGTCCTTTATACATTGATAATAAAAAAAAATGATGGAAGCACTGGCCACACCCTTTTCATATGGCCCCAGCTTTTGGATTTCAAGGTTACACAGGGGTAACATTTTAAAAATGTTCCGATTGTGTTGAAAAGCACACCATGATGTCTTCGTCCCCTGGTTGCAGGATTCCAAAAAGTTATAGTTTATACTACCTTGACGTATAGTTTAGGAATTATGGATAAAAACTGTAAAAAATGGTTAAAAAAGTCAATTTTTGGTTTAATACAAGGGGTCAAAAATTAAAAGTGCTCCAATTTTTTGTAAAAAGTGGTGCAAATTGTTGTTTTAAAGCTCACTAGAAATGAATATAGGAATAGTTTTGACTATCTTACGTGTCTGGTTATTAACCAAACTGGCGAATACAGTCAACAGCTATTTGGCATCTATTGGATTCTATAGACCTTTGACCTATTTTGTTGGAACCGTGAAACCTCAGCATAACAGATAAGGCAAAACTATTCCTTTTTCAATCCTTTAATCTAAGGAAACAATTTGCCCACCAATAGTTAACTGAATCAAGCAACTTTTAACTTTTGTCCCATGTAACTCAAACTTGACTTTTTCTCACCATTTTTACAGTTTTTTAACCCCATAACTCCGGAACTTATAAGCCATAGATATGTTAACTATACCTTTTTGGAATCCTTGTGAGCCAGACAAAACACCATGGGGTGCTTTTTTACACATTCAGACCATTTTAAATTTTTAGACCCCTGTATACCTTGAAACCCAGCTGGGGGGCATTAAGGGGGTGCAAGTGCTTCCATCAATTTTAATTGGATTATCAATGCTAAAGTACTTGTGTGCAAAAATTCACAATTTTATCCGGGACGCGCACACTCTTTACCTACAGTCCCCTGCTAAATGGATCTGTCTTGTTCCCGTTTTATTGATTTGGCGTGAATAGAAACTGATGCAATTTACCCAATGTGTACAGTCAGGAAAATTGGGTGATTGGTTATTCAAAGATATAACTTGGGTTGAAATGTGCAAAATAGATTCTTTTTCAATTAGACCTTCAGAAATTACTCCTTTGCAATGATAATACACTCTGTCCGACAAGCCTTTCCTTTAAGAGTTTTTAAATAGGCGCGAAAACAAAAATTAGTAAAGCGTCTTTTGAATCACCTGTCTTAAGACTTGTTTTAGGGTTTACTGCATCC
>JAMKCH010082775.1:0-10565 GCA_023653785.1 Ophioderma brevispina
CCCCTCCACTGCCTTAACCTGCCCTCCCTCACCTGATGAAAACTTTCTGATGTTTAATTGCCTGTTGAATTTTTGGGAGTTTACTTTGATTTGCCTTGAATTTATCTGATTCCTTTTCTTGCAGTGATGAAGCATTGATGCTTACTTCATTCGACAAGGGCACGAGAGACAACAGCTACACAGTCTGTGATGTTAGCAGAGGGAAAATAACACAACCATCAACATCTAGCACAGTGTTCTACAAAGGTACAAATTAAAATACATAAACTTAAAACTTGAGGCCCAAATCAGTTAAAAGATGCTATTGAACCTGTTACCAATTGAGAGGAGAGAAGTACCAGTTTAGTGTTCTTTAGACTCCTCTGAAAAGACGCTTCTATGGCCATTGGTCAGCAGTCAACACCAGCAAGTAGGAAACACCGGTGGGTCAGCAGTTCAACTTACCTAACCATACTATTTCTGATATGATCTTCCGGGTATTTATTGAATCATTGGCAAACCGCCCGCGACACGTCTTTGTCTCAGCAGAGAAAGAGTGATGAAGCGTCTACTCACCAGCCAGCCCCATGGTCTCAAAATCCAGGAAGGGAACGAATAGGTCCCTTTTTTACTAGAATGTAACCTAACCCACCCCCCCTTTTCAGCTTCTCTTTTTTCAGGGTTTCTGTAGGCCTACTTTTTTACCATGCTTATGATTATTAGGCTTGATGTTCTTGTTCACTATATTTATTATTTCCATTAGCATATGCTTTGTTTTGTTATATGTTACATTATGCTTTGTTTTGTTATAATGGTTATATGATGCATTTGTTTTTTTTATTATGTTATATTATGCTTTTTGTTATTATGATATATTATGCTTTGTTTTGTTATATGTCTTTAGCTTCTGTTTTGTATATTGTTATTTTGCTTTATTTTGTTATAGGTTATATTAATGCTTGGTTTATATGTGTTTCCCATTCATTTTTCAATTCCCCACCTTTCTTTTGTTCTCTTTCATGTTCTCAATTCCCGGTCTTCTTTCACCATCCTTTGATCATCATGTCTTCCCTCTAAGCTACTTAGGTCCCATTGTTCTCTTCAGCTTTACCCTGTCATGCCCTACGGATTCCTGGCATTATCTCCATCCCCTTGGTCATTAACTCTATTGTTCTTTTTTTTCAGCAGGCTCTCCCAGTCCCTTTGCCCATCCTCCTCGTCCTCCACTACTCCATGCCCCACTGATTTTTGGTAATGTCATTATCTTTGTTCATTATTCCATTGTTCTCGTTTTTCAGCTTTCTCTCCCCCTTACCCCTCCCTGTGCATAGTCCTGTCTTTTGTCCTTGTTTGGATTAGGTTTGTCTTTCTCTGTTTTTTTTGTCAGTTTGCCTTTGATGACGATCCTGCTAGGATCGAAACGTCAAGCCCGCACCCTAGGATCAGTTCTTTAGAATTTGGCTGAGATGTTATGACCCTGAGCATGACTTCTAGACTCATTGGACTTGTATCGACACCAAAAATTATCCACACTCACATTTTACTCCTGGGTGGGAGAGAGGCAAGCGAGGAAAGTGCCTTGCCCAAGTGCCAAACACACATTGGCGGCCATTGGGGCTCGAAACCCCACACCCTTAATGCTGTGAGGTGAGTGTTGATTTAAAGGGGAATTCGTCAAAATCTATAAAATTCCTTTGTTCCCACAAATCAATTGCTATAATCACGAAGACTGTTCAGAAGGATAACCGCGGACCCAAGGCCCCTATGGGGGTACGCAGACTTTTGATCGAAGGTCAGTAAGGGTCATTCAAGTGACCTTTCCGGTCTGAATGTGAAAAATCTTGAGTATGTAAGGGATCCACTACTGGAGCTTCGGCGCCCCTCCGAAGAACATCCGATAGGGAAGTACGCCTCTGGAGCGCAGAAGAAATCCGTGGCGGAGTGTCTAGCGCCGGAGCGCAGCAAACAACGTCCGTCACTAATAGTGAGGGAAAAAATATCCTGCGCCCGGCGCCGGAAAAATCATAGGCGCCGGAGTATCTGCGCTCCGAGCGCAGGAAAACACGTCCGTCACTAATAGTGAGGGAAAAAAAAAGATTACTTAGTCCTATTCCTCCTTTTATTTCCTCCTCCTGCTTCTCTCCTTTTGTTTTCGTACCTTTTGGTCCTTCTTTTATTCTACGTTCTTGTCCCTCTTCTGCGCTCGAGCGAAGAAAATCCATAGGCGGAGTTAATCGGCGCTCGAGCGCAGGAAAAACCTCCGTCACTATATAGTGAGGGGAAAAAAAATCCTGCGATCGAGCACAGAAAATCCATAGGCGGAATATGGCGCTTCGTCGAGCGCAGGACCCCAGGGAAAACTCATCACTATATAGTTAGTGGAAAAAAAATCCTGAGCACGAGCGCAGAAATCCATAGGCGGCGTATCTGCCGCCGAGCGCAGGAAACACTCCGTCACTTTATAGTGAAGGAAAAATCCTGCGCTAGAGCGCAGAAAATCCATAGTGGGTTTATCTGAGCTCGAGCGCAGGGAAAACAACTCCGTCACTATATAGTGATCGAAAAAATCCTGCGCTCGAGAGCAGAAAATCCGTCGGCGAGTGTTGTTCTGCGCTCGAGCGCAGTAAATCCGTCGGCGGAGTGTTTGCGCTTGAACGCAGGAAACACCTCCGTCACTATATAGTGAGGGAAAAATCCTGCGCTCGAGCTCAGAAATCCCACAGGTGGAGTATCTGCGCTCGAGCACTTAAAACTATATCGTATTAGAGAGTACTCCGCTGGTGGATGTTCTGTGCGCTCGCTCCGCTGGGTGGAGGTTCTGCGATAGTCCGCTGGTGGATTGTTCTGCGCCGTCCGCTGTGGAGTTCTGCGCTGCGCTCCGCTGGTGGAATCTTTGCGCTTTTGCTCCGCTGGTGCGATGTTTTGCGCTCGCTCCACTGGTGGATCAACTGCGCAGTTCCGTGGCGGAGCTTCTGTGTTCGCTCTACTGGCGGGGCATCTGCTGGTCAAAATATCACAAAAATACTTAATCAATTATGTTGTCAATTGCAAATAGTGTGGTTTAAGATAAAAATTTTATTTTCAATGTAAAAAATAATGAGAAGGGATGTTGCCATTTGAAACAACTCACTTACCACCGCTCCGCTGGCGGATGTTTTTAAAATCAAAGATTTTTTTTGTTAAACTGAACAGCACGTGTGAGGTATGGGGTAGGGTATGTTCGTGTGTGGGTCTATAGGCTTATCCCGGGGAATGCCGAGATGAGGTGTCGTTTGTGAAAAAAACTTTTTTTGCATTTGTTTGATTAACCATTTATTTTATCATTATATCATCAACAACAAAAAACATTTCTCTTTTTGGTACAATAGTAGTCCCGAAAAGGGGCTGTTTGGGTTGTTCTTAGAAGAACGCGATACCGGTCACCTTTCGCAGGGGTGCCAGAGTGCAGGTAGAAAGCCCAATCCAGAAGTAATCACGTCCGGGGCACGGTCGGCGAACTCAATTATTTTTTCAATTTAAATAGTTTGTTGATAAACAATTTTATATATAATGACAATATTATATAATTGAAATTGCAATTTCATTTTCAATGTAAAAAATAAGAGAGGATATTGCATTTTGAGCAACTAATAACCCACCGACTCCACTGGCGGATGTTTGCGCTCGATCCACTGGCGGATGTTCTTGCGCTTGCTCCGCTGGGGGATGTGCTTTTTCTGCGCTCGCTCCGCTGGTGGATCTTCAGCGCTCTGACTCGCTGGTGGATATCTGCGCTCGCTAGTGGTGGATATTCTGCGATCGCTCCGCTGGTGGATCTTCTGCGGTCGCTTCGTGGTTGATCTTCTGCGCTCACTACGCGGGGTTCCGCTATGGCGGAGCTTCTGCGCTCGCTTTACTGGCGGGGCATCTGCCTGGTCAAAATATCAAAATACTTTAATTCAATTATGTTTCAATGAGATCTTGCAAAATCAAAATTATTTATTTAAACAATGGTACAAAACATAATGAGAGGATGTTTCATTTCTTTCAAACTTTATTTCGATACGGAAAATCAGATTAAACAAAGTGTTCTCCCCTGATCCGCATTGTACACAGGAAAAAAACAAACACAAAACTTGTTTACATAAAAAACAAATAATCCTAAGTTTGTCACCCGTAAAGGAACACACAAAACAGAGAGAGAAAAAAACCAAAAAATACTCATAATATAATATTACGTATACGTTTGGCTATGTTTATGTATGTGTGTATTTCGCAAAAGGCCCGTCAGTTTCGATCCATATTCCGCCAAATTCACGTGAAATTCACGTGAAAGGTGCCTGAGGATACCGGACGGATTAGCGCAAATATTTGGACGAAATCGTTCAGAAATGACGGACTCTGAAAAAATCAACGAAAATGTGCTCGAAGTTGCCATGATAAATTATTATTTCTTGACGCGTTACTAGGCGGCGCGTATGAGTGGTGCGTTGCGACGAGGGATTAACGTGCGCAACCATTTGTTGTACGCATTACTCAGAGTCGGTAGTGTGGAGCTTTGACGAAACGGGGGTGGTTACGGCGTGCCAACGGGCGTTACGAGTAAGACGCTATATGCGGTACGCAAATAACTTACAGGCTCTTATAGTGCAAACGATGTTGGGAAAGAAATGTTATTGTCGCTTTTGATTGTCGTATGTATGGAATATCATACGGGTTTAACCCACGCCCCCACGGGGGTTGTTGAAAGAAAAAAAATATACGAAACAATTACGGGATGAAATATTGACGTGTTAAATATTTATAAAATAGAATAATAGGCCTATAAAGCTACACGAGATGCTGCAAAAACTACGATGAATAAAATACGACTACGGGAGGTTTGTGCGGGGGGGGGGGGGGGGGATCAATGGCGGAGAACTTTATATGGGAGTTTGAGGATGTATGAAAAAATATGTGGAAAACGGGAACTAAAGCTTGCCCCACGGGGAGATAGGCCTTATTCTTGATTTAAAAAAGGTACAGGAAACCTATACGGGATTAAATAGTGAAGTTTTTATTTAAAAAATACGAGAAAAAACTAAAATATACGAAAAGTTATACGGGGATTATTAAATATTTTCATTGACGTTTCCTTAGCAATCGGTAATTTTATATGGCTATAGATATGATAGGGTACGGGGATTTTGAGGTATTAAAAGTGTTTAAAAATACAAATTTGCGAATCGGGGAGTCCTAAAGTTCAGGGATACGTGTTCTGGTTGCCAGTCTCGCCATGCATAGTGTGTCACTCCTTCAGTGATCGCTTCAGTTCCACGTGTTCGCTCCCGTTCACTCAACTAGGGGGAGCCCGCGCGAAGAGCGGGCCTACCGCTAGTAATAATAATAAAATAGCAGAGATTTATATAGCCGAGCATTATGCTATGGCCTTGGCGCTTCACAAATGGTCGCTGATCACTGTGGCCCAAACATTACCATAAAACATTTAAGCCATCTTTCAAGGGGATGCCAGCAGATCGGGATCAGCGACTTTCATTATCAGCAAAAACATACATCGAGATAACCATCGCAAGAAGAACCGACCAGCTTCCCAAATATCGCATGGGGTAAATAGGGAAAACCAAGCGGTTTTAATTTCTTTTCAGGAAATTACAAGATAGCTGAATCTCACAGGGCTCGAAACGCACGCCTATACGCAGGATGAAGCATTACACTGGAGTCGAGCGCATACTGATTGGTATTGGTTTTAAAAAGTTACCGGATATTAAAGTGACAGGAGGCGATTTTTTAGGATACGATTTTTTTTTCAAATTGCACAGGATCGATTGTAGACCACCCTACCAAGAAACGTTACGAAGGTGATTGGACAAAAACAAGTACAAAAGAAAACAGCAAACCTTGTTTTGAACTTGCCGGATATCGGTAATTGTCCCCATAGAACACCGTGCTTTGACTTTTCAGGTCGTGCACTACAGAAAGTACTAAATCATATTTATTACCTGAAAAAGACGGCGTATTCGGCTTATTCACTTCAGTGTGATTATTACAGTGCAAAGCATTTCAAATATGACAAAAAACCTCCGGGCGGGTTCGAAAAAAATTGGGGGGCGCATTCTTTGGAAATCGCCTCTGTCTCTTTAGAATACTGATTGGGGACAATAAAGATACACCCAAATGGTTAAGACTATACATATTAAAAGGAATATATGATATATGTACAACTAAAAATAAAAACGATAATTGCAGCAGTAACATGACGATCAATTGCATTTCGGTTGATTTTTTCGCTTTGAATTGATGTTGAATTTTGTAAAAACAACTCATAACCCCCACCGCTCTGTTTGCTGGCGGATGTTCTGCGCTCGATCCACTTGCGGATGTTCTGCGCTCGCTTCGCTGGTGGATCGTCTGCGCTCGTCCGATGGCGGGGCTTCTGCGCTCGAGCGCAGAAAAGAAAATCCATTGGTGGACTATCGCGGAAAACTTATTATGGTGCAATATACACGGAGCGGCAGATGCAGATCGATGCGATAACCGAGATCCAGCTCTGAGATCCAGATTCCACGAGCGCAGAAGAAACAGCATGACCCACGCGCTCATCGTACGAGGCAACAGTAGTACGCAGTTGTAGTACGCGTATTACTGAATTGGCAGATCCAGATCACTACCGTGTAGATGCAAAGGCAAGGGAGATGCGGATTCGGATTGGCTCTGCTCTCCGTGTAGGATACCCCAATATAGTACGCGTTCAAGCGCAGAGAATCACTGGCCGGAGGTTTGCGCTCGCTCCGCTGGTGGATCACGGGCACGGAAAAAGGAAAACTCTAGTACAATAACAATATCTTGTTATGCGGGGTTATCTAACTGCGCTCGCCTTCGCTAGCGGATATCTTCGCGCTGCTCCGCTGGGGATCAACTAGCGCTCGCTCGGGAAGAGGCAGAAAGAGAGAGAGAGAGAGACAGACAGAAAAATGTGGGATAGAGAAGGAATGAGAGCGTAAAACTATAGGAAGAGAGAAAGAAACAAGCCAACGTGATAAAAACCTACAATCTATTCCCATTTAAAGTTCAAAAGTTTGGAACGCGCGGAATGCGTGTCATTACCATAGTGTCAAATGTTAAATAAGTTTAGACCGAATACGGATGTTGAATTCGATGGGGAGGATTCATAACTACATGATGACGGGAACGATACTGGGAATTTGAGGAGCGCTTTTGTTCAGTGATCGCTTCTGTTTCAGTGGTTGCTTCCGTTTCAGTGATCGCTCCCGTTCAATGATCGCTCCCTTCACTCAGCTAGCGGGAGCCCGCGCGAAGCGCGGGGCTCCCGCTAGTATGCTATTATACCCATTTAGAGTTTTTCTTTTGAGCGCAGATAGTCCACCGATGATTTTTCTGACGGGTCGAGCGCAGAAGAGAAGCTCCGCCAGCGGAACGAGCGCAGACATCCACCAGCGGAGCGAGCGCAGCGACTCACCAGAGAGCAAGACGGAAAAGCTCCAACAGTAATTTGTTTATTAAAACCAAAGTATGTTACCTGATGAAAAAAATTGAATTACAGGTATTTTGATATTTTGACCAAGCAGATGGCCCTGCCAATAGAGCGAGAGCACAAGCTACGGCGCGGACGATGCGCAGGTTGATCCACCAACGGAGCGAGCGCAGAAGAGAGAGAAGATCCGCTAGCGGATGCGAGCGCAGGAGACCGCCAGCGGAGCGAGCGAAGAAGATCCGCTCCGCGGAGCGGAGCGCAGCGGAGCAAGCGGCGAAAGCTCCGCCAGGGGATTTTAAAATCACTTGAACGCAGTACGCTAATTATATTGTTATTAGAATCATATAGTTTTCCTTGGCTTGAGGCAAAATAGTCACCGGGCTGTTCTGCGCTCACCCGCAGAAGCTCCGCCAGTAATTTGTTTATTAGAACCAAACTATTTGCATTAACAAATTTGAATTCAAAGTATTTTGATATTGCCCACGCAGATGCCCAACCAGTAGAGCGGGCGCAGAAGCTCCGCCAGAAAAAAGGCGAAGCGATCCACCAGCGGAGCAGAGCGCAGGCGTCCACCAGTGGATCAAGCGCAGACCATCCGCCAGCGGGGCGGGGGGGTGATGAGTTGTCAAAATGCAACACCCTCGTTAGTTTTTACATGAAAATAAAATGATGTATTTTAAACCCCAAAACTAATTTCCATTGAAAACATAAGACGATCCACCAGCGGGGCAAGCAGGCCAAAAAGCTCCATCAGTTAATTTCGTTATTAAAACCAAGTATTTACATTGGTAGACAAATTGAATTACGGTATTTGATATTTTGACCAAGCAGTTGCCCCACCCGTAGAGGCGAGCGCAGAAAGCTTCAGCCAATAGAGCGAGCGCTGCCGATCCACCAGCGGAGCGAGAGCAGAAGATCCACCAGCGGAGCGAGCGCAGAACCTCCACCAACGGAGCAAGCGCAGAACATCAGCCAGCGAAGCGAGCGCAAAAGATCCACGAAGAACTAGATAGTGTTAATTGTACTATTTTAGGTTTTCTGCCCGAGCGCAAAGATACTCCGCCGATAGCGGATTTTCTGCGCTGCGAACCGCAGGAAGGATTTGTCCCGCGCTATATAGTGAGGAGTGTTGTCCTGCGTCGGCGCGCAGATGTTCGCAGACGGATTTCTGACGCTCGAGCGCCAGATAATTTGTCCCTGCTATATAGTGATGGATTTGTTTCCTGCGCTCAGAGAGCAGACGCTCCGCCGACGGATTTCTTGCGCTCGAGCGCAGGATTTTTCCCTCACTATATAGTGACGGAGATGTTTCCTGGTCGGACGCAGATGCTCCGCTGACGGTCTCTGCGTTAGAGAGCAGAATATTTCCCTCGCTATATAGGCCTAGTGAAGGATTTGTTTTCCTGCGCTCCGGGGCGCAGACACTCCGCCGACGGAATTTCTGCGCTCGCAGCGCGGACCTCCCACTATCGGATGTTCTGAGGAGGGGCGCAGACCTCCATTAGTGGTCACTTCCATACTGAATCTTCAAAACTTCATATTTGCTATATGCAAGTATCATTGGTCACGTGACCCATGCATATGAGCTCTTAGGACCCTTCACCAAAGTTGTGTCACATGGGGGTCCACGGTCATTAAAGGGGCACTCCGGTCTTAATGTTGAAAATCTTCAAAATCATTCTGTCCATTTTCACGGTAGCATGGTCATGTGACTCATTCATATAAGCAACGGGAGACCCTTCACCAAAGTTGGTGCTCAGCATGGGGGTAAAGGTCATTAAGGGAACTTCCCTGTCTTAATGTGAAAAATCTTCAAAAAAATTAATACTGGTCATTGGCAAGGTAACCATGGTCCCCGTGAACCCATGCATATGAAGCAGCTTCAGACTTCACAAAATTTGTGCTCGGATGGGGGTCCAATTCATTTTTATCCCCACGCTAGGTTCGTGCTCTTCACACAATGCCTCTAGTTCTTTCTTCTTGTTTCCCACTTTCTTCAAATGCTACTAGTGCCAACCGGTTACCTTATTGCCACAAAATGGGTCCAAGAACCACGACCAATGCCTCTATAGGTGTAACACGATTGGGGTCAAAGTCACACTGGGTCTGATTAAAATCGGCAATCGTCGGAACTCTATAAAACCTTCTTCTGCCACAGGTAGTGCTTGACCATCGGATGTTGCAGCAAGAACCACTGACCCATACCCCCTAGGGGTCAAATGCCATGTGGGCCGATTAAAGGGGCATTCGTTCGGAACTACTAATACTTCCTTCTTGTCCACAATCAATTCCTATAATCACCAGACTTGTTCAGAAGAACCGCTGATCGAAAGGTCATTAAGACACTTCCGGTCCGAATTCAAAATTCATATTTGCTATATGCAAAGGTACATGGTCATGTGCCGCATGCATATGAAGCAGCTAGAGACCCTTCACCATATTTTGTCTCAACGTGGAGGTCAAGGTCCTTAAAGAGACCTTCTATGTTTGGTACCATTGCTTAAAAGCTACTAGTGCATATGCTTGGTCGATTGTAATAGAATATAGGCCACAGAACCCCTGACCTGGTTTCATTTATGGTGTTCACAGTTTCACAATAAGGGGTCACATAGGGTCAATAGCGGTCCCCCATTGTTGCCTAACACCCTTTTCCCTATTTCTCGCCCAGTATGCCATGTGCTTATCGATGCCATCGGTCACAGTTTTGCCAGTGGCCTGGCCATATGGGGTGTTCACAGATTTTATAATCCAAAGTCATTTAGGGGTCCAAAAGGGGCAGCTCTCTAACCCCTTCTAAATATTCAAAATGCTACATTGTTACATACACAAAAGGTTGGCTTGAACTGATTCAGACTTCGTCAGAATAACCCGTGACCAAGTGCCATACATGGTTTTACAGATTGGGGTCAAAGGTCACCAGTGGTCATTACGGTCACGGCGCTCTTCCCCTCCTTTTGCTGTTTATGCCACAAAATCAACTACTATAATTGCCAATGCCCGGTCTTTTCGTCAAATAACTGCTGACGCAAGCCATATTGGTTTTTACAGATAATAGTGAAAGAGTCAATGCAGGGGTGATTACAGGTCCTGTCGCGCTAAACTCCTCCTTTTTGCT
>JAMKCH010082776.1:0-12343 GCA_023653785.1 Ophioderma brevispina
TCTCAAGCTCACCCCGAGGTAGGGGGAAAGTACTCCGCCACAAACAGTAGTCAAAACACATGGTTCGGGTAACTCGCCACTGTCTCTCGACGTGCCGTTTGTGCGTAAGTGACACTTAGCCAGACCAATCAGTGCGCCGGCTTCTTTTTGCGCAGGATTTAATTACACGGGCCCTGGAACTGAGCGGCTGTTGCAACCACCTGGGGGTTGTCGCACGTGCATTGTTTGTTTGGGAGGCTCAGGCAGGTGTTCGACCTCTCAAGTCCCGATTTCTCGGTTTGATGTTTTACTTTGAACTTTGTGATGATGCAGTTTTTATTGCCAACTCTAATCAAATATAAGTAGTGTTATGTATTATTATTATTATCAGTCAAATTCGGATGTATTGAGATTCTATACGGTTACAAAATCATTTGATTTTGATAGTGTACACTCTCACTTATGTTTGAATATAGATCTCCATTTAATTTTTATTTGATTTCAATCACCTGCGTCATGTGCATCGTAAAGAAGCAGCTTGACGAAAGACAAAATATTATCATGCTCGTTCGACAAATCCTTAGATATCTTAATAATAAAACAGATACTGTCTGTCGTCGGTCGGCTATGCATTGTCCGTTATATTTTGACATATGGGCTAATAAGGGGGGGGGGGTGGGAGGCAACTCACATATGAAATGGATATGGGTGTTAGGTTCGTGCTTCCAAGCCCAGGGCATTCGGGACAGAAAAAGATAGGGGGCCTTTGGGTGGCGATTCTAGGCCAAAAATAGCCAAAATAAGGGTTTCGAAGTGACAAATATGAAAAATGTTCCAAAATGGAGGTTTAGGGGGTGATTTTTGCAAAAATTTTCTAAAAAATAGAGGCCTTTTGGTGTTTTTTTTCCCAAAATAGGGGTCGGTGACAGTGGTAAAATTTCACAAAATATGGGGACTTTGGGTATTGAAAATAAAAAATATGGGGGTTTGTGTGGACAACGCGATACTGAAAAGGGGGGGGGTCTAAACAGCCTTGCATACGCGTCGCTTCCAAGATGGGTAGGGCCGGGGTGGGGGGGTGGTAATGGGTCTAATATTTAGCATGAAGGTAGGGGAGAAACAGATGAAGTTTGTATAGGGTTTTGAGTGGGAACCCAAAAGGTCAACGGTCATCTAGAGGTTCAATTCCGTAGAAACTAATGACTGGGAACAGAACAAGTCTGTGGTCAAAGGTCACACATAGGTCGAAGGTCACACACATTGGTGGATGATGCACTAGTTGGTACCTAGTTTCGCTACAGTTACACCTTAGAAAGGCCTTGACCACACGGAAGGGAGGGAGGAATTTCCCACTGAGGCGACGGCTTGTACCAGTCGCAGCGGGCTGACCAAGCCAGTAATCCCCTAATAAAGTAGGTCCATACACAGTATTCTTGGGATCGGGAACTTGGAAAAGTGTTAACCTTTTTGGAAAGAAATCCGTGCACATATTTTTCCGTTAAAGCCGATCTAACCCGCGGGTACTTTTTTGAACTCATGATACCAACAAGTCAACTTTTCGAATTTTCTCCAAATCTGTAACATTAATCGAAATCAGGAAATTGGACCGTTCGCCTTCCCCTGTTGTGGGATCGTGTGCGAATACACCAATGGCTTTCGCTTTCTCGCGCCCCTGGAGCCTAGGGGAAGGATGAAGGAAAAATTGATAAAAAAGAAAAAAGAATAAAAATGTAAAGAGAATAAAGAGGCTCTGAGGACGACGAGTCTCTGTCTCTAGGATAATAGTGTGCAAGTTTCAGGGGAACATATCTCTTGTCCTAAAATTTTTTGCATTGAAGAGATGTTAACGTAATGTTTTGATTAGGGAGAGGTTTCCCGCATGCACCATTTTCAATGAAACATGGTAAGCAGGAGGGCCATACGCAGGATTTTTTTTGGGGGGGGGGGGTGGAAGGGAGTAGAAAAAGTAGACAATTTGGTAAAAGTTGATATAAAATGCTCCTTTTTGTAACTTTGTGAAATCTCATCACCAAAAAGTGGAGTTTCTAGTCAGAATTTTCTATAAATTATGATCTTTTTATTTAAAAAAGCAGCAGAAAGGGACCACCCCCTCCGGGTAGGGCCTTGTGGTTTGGGTAAAGGAGGGACAAGGGCTTTCTCTTTGGTCAGATGCCTCCCGTCACCAACAGCGTGTGAGGACGTTGTTTATCGGATTAGAGTATAATATATTTGTAAAAAGCAGCCTATTCGCTACAAATGCTTGGGAATAATTTCTTTATTTTGGATTATTGAGTTCCAAGTTTTGTTATTTTAAAATATAAATATGAAAAGAAATCACAAAATAAAGCAAAAATTTATAGAACCATCATGTCACAGAAAAGTGATGAGGGAAGGAAATTGCTGAAATTCAAGAAAAAAATAGGGGTATATGTGGAATGACCTTTACTTTTTAGGAAAATACAAGTTTGATTAAGTTACTAGCTGACCATTTGAACATTTCAATTTTTAATTACCTTGTTCAAAAGGATGATTTACGGGTCAGTTGGATGGACACGCTAGCTGTAAAATTGAAATGAGATGAATTTGGGAAAGATTTCGTCAGACAGCTGTATAGCGCAGGGAAATAATTCATGTTGTCTGGAAGATTGGACACCACTGGGCTTTGGTAAAAATAAATGGAGAGATTGTGATTGTGTGGCACCTGACAGTGTTTGCATGAGTAGGCCCCTAGTTATTTTCGATGATTCAGCCCATTCCTCATAAGGAAAAATGCTTACAAACAACCAGACCTTGCAAATGGGTGGGGGGGGGGGCTTGTTGGGCAGAAGGAGTGCCAAGGCTATTTTTGAGGGGGCACATTTGGGGCCTCTTCATAGACCACGTTACAAAATCAGTTCATTTGGGGGACTGAAGGGGGGGGGGGGCAGGGTTCTGCCACTGCAACCAAAAACAAAGAAAAAACGAGGGGAGCTAATCACAAGGACAATTTCTGAATTTCTTAGCTTCTCTTCCCGTTCTTTTATTTTATTGCTATGTTTATTTTCCATACTTGCGCACTCTTGATAAAGGCAGAGCTGCGGTCGCGTAATAGATAACTGATACCTATGTCGCGTGCCAGTTACCACCTGGTGGTGTTCGTTATCTGTGGTCCCGGATGAGCATTCAAAATTAACCGTGAAGTGCCGCAAAGTAATGCAGTCACGTTACTTGTTAATCAATACTGCTGGAGACAGTTTCCCTACAAATTCGTACAGTCTCGGCGGGGCTACTCACTACTAGTGTTAATTCCAGGAGCCCTGCAGTAATTTGGACAAGGGGTTTGGCAGGGCTGTCGGCTGAAAAGTCATCTAGTTGTTAGTTTAGCCCCGAAGTCTAGCAGTATCTTTAACCAAGTGCGCTCTAACCCAGAGACAAGCCGAGAATGGGGTACAGTCTATGCAAATGGGGACATTGAGTTTAAAGATGGCCGTCGAATTCAAAATGCCGCCATATAAACGACACCAAAATACCAATAAAATAGGATGGATAGCAGCTGTAGCATAACAACAATATTATCGGTTTACCTGAAAGTGTGTATATTTTAAACTAATTAAATATTGGTTTGATGTGGGATACTCTTGGTTATAAGATTCAATTCGTAATTGTCAGTCACTAAAACGGTTTTTTAAAAATGCTCTAAAAATAAAAACGTGTAAATGATTAAAACTCACATCTGCAAAGTGTATACAAGAGTGTGGGCCTGATGTTTCGCCCTAGCAGGA
This sequence comes from Ophioderma brevispina, assembly GCA_023653785.1. Taxonomy (NCBI): domain Eukaryota; kingdom Metazoa; phylum Echinodermata; class Ophiuroidea; order Amphilepidida; family Ophiodermatidae; genus Ophioderma; species Ophioderma brevispina. The sequence continues at coordinate 3,741 of JAMKCH010082776.1, forward strand.
GGTTGGGGTCGAAGGCAAACTGACAGACAACAGATTTCATTTCATATTTATTAGTCTATCAACATTATTTATAACAGGTACTGTACAATGAACTGATAAATTAATAATTAATCAAGTGCAAATATTACATATTTTTATCTACTAAATAAAGTTAACTGGTCGAGGACACTGCAAAACGCAAGAGAGCGTTGTAACGCAAGGCCCTCATTCAGGGGGAAGGAAAAAAATAATGCATGTCATGTATAGATGTTGATAGGCCTGTATAACAAGTAAAATTATGAGTAAAAATGGGAATGGTAGAGCCATGAAATATCAAGAATATGATGAATAATACTTCAGTGGGTAGATCGATATGCAGCATCCTAAAGCATATAAGTTACAAGACAGGGGACACAACAAAGACAGACAGAACAGACAGACTAGGACAAGGGGGGGGGGGATGATGACAGCAATATAAAAAAAAAAGGGGAAAACAGGACAGCGATACAGAATACGTACATATGAAGATCACAAAAACTCATATTACATGGTAATTGAACTGAAGAAGAAACGTTGTGAAATGTTTTTAAATGATTGAGAGTGATGGGACTATTTTTAAAGTGACATCTAAGTCGTTCCAAAATAGTGCGCCTGGGGTTTAATTGTATTCTCTGATAGTTGTATTGGTAGGGATAATATGAAGGTCCGAAGAATCGGCGGGTGTTGTATGGATGGATCTGATCATTTCTTTTGAAGAACTGGGTCAAGTAGGCCCTGAAAAATAAATTGTGATGGAATTTATACATGAAAAGTACCAAGTTGGAAAAGATAAAATATCAGAAAGTTTTACCATGTCATGAGTGGAATCAGGGGTCTGTGGTGTGCCAGCCATAAGGAATTAGTTAAAGTGCGATTGCCCTTTTTTGTAAAAGGAATAGAGAGTTGAGAGATGTGTAGTATTTTTGTCTGCCCAGACAATTGCACAATATTTAATAAGGGAGAATAAAGGTATTTTATAGGGTACGAAGAGAATTTAGGGGAAGATAGTAAGGAAGGAACTTTGCGGATGATGCCATTATATTTATCGAATAATTTTGAGATATGGGCAGCAATGTGTGGAGTGCCAAGAAAGGTTGGTATCAATAAGTACGCCAAAAGTAGTGGTGTTACCTCACTGATGATGTATTGTCGATTTGTTTTTTAGATTAGTATCTGGTCTTGTACTATGTTCTTTTTGAAGCTATGAAATTGTGTAGTAATATTTTAGAGACAGCTTATATGTTAAAACCAATTGGAAATAATGGAAAGTTCGTTATTAACCGTGGTTACGAGTGGTATCAGGTCTATGTGAAAAAGAAGGTTAGTGTTAATCAGCAAATAATATATAGTGAGGAAGGCTGGGAACAAAGTGGCAGATCAATTGATGTAAGAAGAGAAGCGGACATAATATGGAGCCTTGCGGTACACCAGAGGATGTTAGAGGGCGAGAGGATTTACCATTATATGTAAAAACAAATGTTTTTCTATCAGATAAATAATACATAATTGGCTATCCAAAGATTTGCAAGACCCCTATGCCATAATGGCTTAACTTATTTCAAGGATGGAATGGTTTACTGTGTCAAAGCCTTGCTTAAATCAAAGCAAAGAGATACCAATTGGAATTAAAGTTTGTACCAAGTCCTCTGATACTTTGGTTGGTGTTATTCCTGTTAGAAGTCAGTTATTGGCCATATCGGTGTTACTTCTTTGGGGCGAAATCCAAAACTGGTTGCACAAAGAATGTTATGCTTGGAAATAAAATTAAAAATTCTGTTATAACATAATCTTTCAAGCCTCGAAAGATTGGTGGCAGTATAGAAAATAGGCCTATATTGTTAAATAAGTGGGAGTCACCGGCTTTGAATACAGGAATGACCTATAGCGATTTTGAGCTTTGAGGGAACAACGCCAGTTGAATAAAGAAACGAATGAAACTATGCTAAGAGTGAATTTATGTCAAGGTATGCACAGACTTAAGGAATTCGAGCTTGATACCATCATGAACGGTGGTTGTGATTGTTTTAATTCAATTACAAGTGTATCAATCTCATCGGATTAAGTTGGGTTTAAGGAAAAATACTACTTGTTGTGTTGATAGGCTTAACAGGGGTGAAAAATTAGGATCGGGTGGTGGTATTTTATCGGCAAAGAGAAGATCCAATAGTTGTGACGAATTCATTGAGTGGTAGGCAATAGCAAGCAGGTCAGTTACCTCTTTTACCATCTGTCTAGGAAAAAATAGGGAAAGTTTTTGTGCTTTTATCTTCCAAGAAGGTTATTTAGGGTTCCCCACATTTTTTTTCATCTTTATGTTTGTGAGATTCCAATTTCATGAGGGATGTGTGACTTTTTTAAGGACCCGGAGTAATGGTTTTAAGGTTAATTCTGATATTGAGTGTAAGTGATACGATTAGTCTCGTTTGGTGGTTTACAAAGCTTTCTATATATTTTATCTTAGTTGTATTGATTTAATGAGACCTTTGTGATCCAAGGCTTATTTGGGGTATTACGTTTAGTCTTAACAATTGGGCGGCAATGGCTATTGAGAAGACTGGTGAATTTATCAATAAAATTTGTTGTAGCAGATCAGGAATCGTCATACCTGTTGTATGAAATCCCAAGTAACTAGGAGGGGCATTCATTGAGAGCCTTGATGTTATCCTGGTTTTTTTAATTGCCTGCGTTCGATAAAATGAGGATGAGATTTGGTTTGATTGTAGGTGATATTAGAGGTGAACGAAAAATTATCGGAAAGCTGATCTGATAATCGGTTAATGAGACAACCAGATTTGATCCCCTGTAAGATTTGAGAAAAATGTTGTCAAGGAAACATTTTTTCTTAGTAGGCCTATCAATACCAAGGAAGAAAATTGTTTGAATAAATCAAAGTTGACGAAGTTGTGGACTTTGGACCACTATCACATTTCAAGAGGTCAGAGAAAATAGTGACCATGATGTCGCATTGCTGTTTTCTCATTTGATACAGTGATCAAATGATTTTCAAGTTGAGACATAAAGTCATCAAACCACCATATTCTGCTATAAATAATACCTCTTATGTTTTTGTATGGAGGGGTTATTTCGATAAATATCGAGTCACAGTCATTACAGTCTAATTTGATGTAAGTTATGAGAATATAATAATATTTGTATTAATAAATAATGAAGCCTCCCAAATTCCTGTCGGACCGTATACAATTTTCGCGTTGGAACCTGGTGGAAAGGTCAACAAGATGGTTCGAGACTATCATGACCCAGTATTCAGTAAAGCCATAAAATAGCAAAGCGGATGGTTGAGTGCGTAGTAATAGTCAAGTAATTGAACTACCATTCTTATTTAGACTACGGCTATTATGATGATTAATGATAAACCGGATTTTTCAAAGCGTGGAAATCTTGTATTAGTTGTGCTTGAGGGTTAAAGTTGTAAACGGTGTATGGTATTGTAAGCTATTTTCTTCTTGGAAGAGTAGTAAGACTGACTGTTTCTTAGGCAGTGTTTTATAAACCAACGTGAACTAAAATAAGGAAAACTGTTTCACAATCATAAGAAAAGTTGTGATAAATATTACATGCAGTATCACTGCCTGAGGACAGTGAGAGTTTAACGTGCTGTCAAAACGGGAAGGTATAAAACGAAGCTCGGGGAACCACATTTAAAGAGTCAGACATCCATACAGACGAGACAAACGTCGAACACACACATAAATAAAACTATTTAATAATTTTAGCTCTATATAAAGGGGAGAGGAGAATGATGAAGGAAAAGTACGCTATTACAGGGGAATAAATAAACGATTAAAAAATAGGAACAAACTGTTTTATAAAAAGATTAATTCACGCAATTAAAAACTAACGATGCCTAGAGATATAGGAATGCAATCAACCAAATAATAGAACACGGATGGCTGATGACCAAAGAACAGAAAAAAGAACTTGATAATAAAGAAGTAATGAATGAGTGCTGTCATACATGTAATAAAACCATAGAAGCGTGAGCACATAATGTAGTAGCGAAAGTATAGGCAATGGTGACAATGTTGCCGGTCGTGCTATGTCGCATATACATAACATTACATAATAGCAGATAACAAGGTGGATTAAACAATCAATTAGGAAATAACGGATTAAGTGTAGTTTATTACCTCAGTCAAGGTCAAAGCAACAATAGTAAGGGGGACTAACCTAATAGGCAACTTGAGTACGAAAATACACATGAGCATGCCAGCATGTCCTAAGTACAGGCTGATACAGTCGCACGACAACAAAAACAATCGCAATTTTATAGGGAGATGTATGAAGATAGATGATTGGAGAAAACTACATACTTAAATGGGAAAAAAATACCAATCATTTATAAGACAACCATAGGGGAGATTATAGAAGGAATGGATGGGCGATGAGTAAAGGAACTATGGGAGAGAAAGCTTTGAAAAAAGAATTGAAAGTTAGTAAACAAAGATATGTGACCAGTTGCGTAGCCAGGATTTTGTGACGGGGGGGGGCGGGGGGGGCACAGATTTATGATGTACCGACACGTGTTTGTAAGACCAAATTTTTAAAAATTTTTTTTACCGTCGCCTCAAAATTTCTCGAAGATGGTGGGTGGGGGTGGGGGGGGGGGGAGAGGAGAGAGAACATTTCGCCAACGCAAAGCTACTAATTAAATAGGGGTAGTAGATGGACAATGTAAGGGCCAAAAAACGTTATTCTAGTAGATTCAACACCATCGTGTCACCTCTAGTACTTTTTCCGAAGGTATGGGAATTGAATGAGAGGCATGGCACGTGGGTGGAAATTTAAACGAGATTAAAGTTACAAGCTACGCTCTAATGAAACACGTAGTCCGATAGCACGGAGAAGGCAGAAGAAGAAACCATTGCTATGCTTAAAGAAAGCATTCACTCAACGTAAACGCATTTGCAGCTTCAAAACCATTAAAGCTCTCAAAACATCTGACTAATCGTATTTCCTTCAGTGGTATTTCATGTAACAGGTGAGGTGAATGTTACCGGCTTTTGAATTCACCGCTTGTTTTGGATACAAAGCAACACAAAGTCTTTGAAAGGATGGAAGACGAAAGCCAGAGATTAGCTTAAGTCGTTCATGAAGAAGTGTCGCGCCATATTTTCTTTTCTGGCCCATAGACCAACGAATCGAAGCTTTTGTCGGACAAAACTTTTCCTATGGTGAACAGATGGGTGGAATCTACGTTTAGTTAACATATTTTCATGAAAACTCTACATGAACACTGTGCTAAAAAACAGGCTTCAGCTTTTTAGGACAAAGTACCGACTGGAACGTATGTGCCGACAAAACAACTCGGCGGGGGGGGGGGCACGTGCCCTCTGCCCCCCCCTGGCTACGCCACTGTATGGGGACCATGACAAATCAGTGGGGAATGGAAAGTGGAGGACGGATGAGGGATGGGCAAAGGGACTTGGAGGGCCTGCTGAAATAAACAATATTGAGTTAATGAACAAGGGGGATTCGTGATATTGACCAGGAAATCAGCTGAAAGAGACCATTGGATGATGAGAAGCTAAGGAGGAAAGATATAATAGTTAAAAGAAGGGGCAAAGAAGACCCTGAAAATGAGAAACCTGAATAGACTATTAAAAGGGGGGTAAAGGAAAAAATGAATGGGAATTAGAAAGAGATCATATAACAAAAGAAAGCACAATTAGAAATTAAGGATGTAACCCCCCCAAAAATAATAGTGCAACAAAAATTCAAAGCATACATCACAAAGGGGGAATAATGAAATAAGCATGGTTAAAAGTACAGAGAGACTGAAAAAGAGAGGCTGAAAAATGTAGGTAACACATAGTGAAATAAGGTACCTATATAGTCGTTCCCTTCGTGGATGTTGAGACCATGGGGCTGAATGGGAGTATACGCCTCATCCACATCTTTTCTCTCCCGCTGAACGGACAGTGTCGGGCGGTTCCCAGAGATTCGATACCCGGTAAGGTCATAAATTGTTGGTTAGGTAGTGCTACCCACCGGTGGTTTCCAACTTGTTGGTGTTGACGTGTGGACCTATGGCCCCCATAGAAGATTCTCTTAGAGGAGTCGTAGTTTCCCCAACATACTGGACTTCACACACACTCATACTGTACCAATGGATGAACTTTAATGGCGGTTGGGAACCTGGTCCTTGATAGCTTAAAGTTTCCTGAGAAGTTTTGTGTGTGGCATAGTAAATTGGTAAATGCTGTCAGTCAGGTTTGGAATTTACATCATTTTGCAAATGTCGTATCTAAGCCTTATATCAGCAGCTATAGTAGATTTCAAATAATTGACCTCATTAAAATTTTTAGGTTGTCCATTCACCGTTAGAGGTAAGAGAATTATTTTAATGGCCACAGGTAAAAAAGTTTATGATACTCATACAATATTATTATTATTTAATTGAAATAAATGTTGATCTAAATTACATTATTTCACATCTATCTAGATGAATCGTAGTGTTTCCATTAAGTATCGTAATCAGGTTGAAAACACCAGCACTTTCATTAAATGTTGTTATTTGAACATAACTTACTTTTCACACTGCAAAATATCTTCCTTAGCACAGCATTGGAGAAATAATGCATTTTCATATCGTGCACACATAACCAATTACGTTTTCATTGGTCATCAAAAATGGGCCAACCTTGTATTAAGAGATCACGCAAAACGGATTTGAAATCCCGGCCAACATTGGCAAAAGTCCTTCAATCATTAAACCCATTTAGTCCGGTGCTCGACCCATTGGGAAACCCGTTTTGCGCACGCGTCCACACAAATTGTTTTGATGGTTCTAGGCAACATTGAAACGCTTCTTATTTCCACCACTGGATGATACCACTTTGGCATCATTGAGCATTGTGAGATAGGGAAGGGGTAATAATAACAGGGGTAAAATTGGTAAAATGTTTCATTGGATTTGAAATATGTATAGAAGTTTGTTTTAATCTTGTCCCTAAGGTTTAAAAAAAGGTATGTTTGCTATTCCTGCAACCTTTTGTGTTTACACTACAGACCAATATTTGTTCAAGGTCATCATGGATAATATTTACAACGATCCGATTTGTTTCATTGGGTTCAAATTGTTGATGGGAATGTAACAGAAAATAAACATTTACCTCATGTCCATCATTGCTAATGTATCTAACAGAGACTAAAATGAGTTAACCCCCATAGACCCTGTTGACCTTCTCCATTATTTCACCCTTATTTATACCACAAATGCCAACAAGATTGGTAACCTATATTTGAATTAATATCCAACAAATGAAGAATTTGAGCCCATTTTGTAAACATCTGTGCATTCTAAATTGTTACCCCAGGATGACCTTGAAACCATTATTAGACTGATGTGTTAAAAAAGTAAATGTTCCTAGATATAGCAACTATACCTTTTTTTAATCCATAGGACGAGTGAACATGACTATACACCTTTTAAACCATTTTATGAAGCATTTACAAATTTTACCCATTGTTATTTTACCCCCATACACTTCTCAAAATGATCAAAGATGGATGCCAAAGTGGCATCATCCAGAATTTAGATTCCGTAGGTCAATCTTGCCTAGAAGAACCATCAAAATATTTTGTGTGGACTCTTGCGCAAGGTCCACATGCAAGGTTCTTTGGGCCGAGCAACAGACTAATTGTATAACTGACTGCATCAGTTTCCAGTAAGCCGATTCTGTACAGGAACTTTGTAACCATGGTCACAATATGTTTTTGGGCAATGGCAACAAAGGCCTATATCTGCATGGCCGGGATCGACTCCATATCACCATGATCAATGTTACTGTTGAGCCGAATAGACCATGAGTTTGGCCTCAGATGATCTTTGCGTGACTGTTTCCTCTTACCTTAAGGATAGATCCTGCCGTATTTCTGTCTCCGGTAAATACTCTGACAATATACCCTGGAAACTGTCTACCTCAAGTGTCGGTAGTGGGCCCGTTGGCTTTGTATTTTATACACACACTATTGGTCGGTATCCTCCGTCACCATGGTGTGAAATACCACATTATGCTGATGACACTCCAGGTGTATCAGGATGTCAATCCCATAATTCCAGGAGACACAGTGTGTGCACTGTGTTGGGGTTCACACTCCTCACGTTTGCGTCGCTGATGTTCCCGTGTTTGATAGACAATAACTGAAATGTACGCTTCAGTGGATGCCTGTTGGCTATCTGTCCATCTGATAATATTCGCAATTTGGGCGTTATTTTTTGACAACCAAATGTCAATGTCTAAACATGTGTCCAGCCATTTGGCCAAATCTGTAACTGCAATTAGAACACGTTTAGAATACTAGATGCCTAATTTTGATACATTTTCTAATGTGGTAGATCATTATTTTTTGTCTCGCTTAGACTAATGTAATCTGTTGCTCAATGTTAGTACTCCATACATACTCCAAAAGCTCAAAGCAAGTTGCTCGTCTAGATTTAACTCACACAACCCCTTTGTTGAAGGAACTTCACTGGCTTAGTATACTCCTGATCGTATTAAATTTCAAGACTCTTTTTATGTTTATAAGGCACTGAACAGGTTACACCAGTGAATTTCTGGTGG
>JAMKCH010082777.1:0-10533 GCA_023653785.1 Ophioderma brevispina
GGAGAAGGCCTTAAACCCATACTATGCATACATAGCCAATAAAATATTGTCAATTGAAGAAAATTTAAGGTAAGCACAACTAATCAAGATTTGCGTCTAAGGTAGGATTATCGGCTCCGGCTTCGTGCCCAGATCGTGTTTGAAATTCTCATGAATGTTGGTAATGGTGTGAAAGAAAAACATGTGTGCCCAAATTTTAATTTTCCCAAAAAGGCGTTTTAGAGAAATGTCACATAATGTGTTTTCAAGTCCAATAGAACTTTGTACAGGGCTGATTTTGGCAGTATAGAAAATGACAAAAATGAGGCAATTTTGTGAAAAAACTTACACATTTTATTTCAATTATTCTCAAGTATTGATGAGTTATAAGATTGGTAGTTGTTTTTAATGGTTGAAAAGAAAATATCAAAAATCCATACAAATTTTGTATTTTTGCGTGATGTTGTGTAATCAAAAAGAAGGACAGTGGTGCAACAACAATTTTGTGTGAAGTATTCTCGAAATACTGGAAGTCCACACTTTTCATAATTTTTCCTAGAAGACACTACAACTCCCTTGGTGATGATAAGGTTTTGTTCATATGAAAAAAATCAAATTTAGAAAATTCCACGTTAGATTTTGAGATGAGTGTTTCTATTGAAATAATAGGTGTTTTTTTACTTTTTCCTAAATTTTTTCCTAAAATAATTTTTCCTAAAAAATTTTAATAAACACTTGCATTCAAAAAAGCTAACGTGAGATTTTAGTATTTTGCTTATACCACACATCCCTGGAGTTTCAGCTTAAAAGCACCCCTTCCATTTTAGCCTGGGAAAAATATTATTGTAAAAATTAGAATTTTTATAAAAAAATAAAAAAACCATAAAACACATCCACGCAGTCTTGAAACTGCAAAAAAATTTGTGGGGAGAGTTCAATTCCTTACCATGGACAATTTGGACTAAATTGATGTAGGTGTTTTGATTTATTGTATGATCATTTTTTCTCTAAGACCATTTATCCGATGATCTACCTTAAAGAGAAAAATTCAGATGGTTCAGAGTAGCTATAGGTGGTTTGGACCAAACAAGAAAGACTGAGCATCAGAGCATTATCGTGTTGTGAAGAAATAAACATAATAACTGGGGCACGAAATAGATCAATATGGCAGTGGCATCCCATCGTATTTTGCGTGGGTTTCAAAGCGGAAGACTCGTGCCAACTCAATAAGAAAGAAAAAACTGGGAACGAAATAGATGGCAGTGAGGGTTATACACGATACATGATAACCGAACAAGTTTTTATTCTTCACAACCAGATATCCTCGTCAAGTCTGTTAACCAGTTGATGTTAAAATTCCCGAGTAACACCAAAAGTGGTGTTATGCATTAAAATTATTTGGTATCAAACAGGCAGGAGAATTTTCGTTAAATTCAGCCCCCCCCCAAAAAAAAAGTTATGCATTATTCAAAATTTTTTCAGCCCAATTTGGGTATCTTTGAGGCATTTTGAGAACACTTCCTTTAATCATGGTGGGGCAGAAGTTGAAGCAGAAGCTGTGTTCAAATGGTAACATCAAGATATGAACACCAATAATGCACACAAAATGGGAGCCTTCTCTGAAGTGATACAAAAGCTAAGCTCAGTATTGAAGCTGTTTTGTGTTTTCATTCAGGATTCCTTTAAACACGCTGTGGAACAGTAAGCATCTCATTGGATGATGCCCCCCGGGTTTCAATTCCGACACTTGACCCCAGGGAGTCTGCGCGGCGTATTGAACGTATTCCGAGTTGAATGCGCTCACTCGCGCGTCACAACAACACCGCGTTTTGCTACATTCATTCATGCCCTGCCAACATGCGTCTTGTTTGCGTATGTTTGTTTGCTTCAACGGGTTGTCTATTTTTTGTTTACTAGGTGCACTGGTGGCAATCTTTTCTTGTTTGTCTTTAAGCCATAAAGATCACAAAATTGGGTTAAAGATTACCTTAATAACCCTAACCCCGACCGGGTCGTTTTGCCGGCCGACGGCCCAAATGCAACGAAGGGCAATCTATTTTTTTTAACGGCCCAGATGCAACGAGAGCCAAGTTTGCGTTTCATTGCATCTCGGCCTTCTTTCCCGGCACAGGAATAAGTAGCGTAACGTCAATAACGGCCCAGATACAACAAAAAACTCGGGGCATTTTCCCGGAAGACGGCCCAAATGCAACGAAAAACATCGCGTCATTTTCCCGGAAGACGGCCCGAATGCAACGAAAAACATCGCGCCATTTTCCCAGAAGAACGTCCCAGATGCAACTAAACCATCGCGTGCGAATGCAATAAAAACAGGGATAATAACTAAAATAAATAAATAATGGAATGCGTACTGCATCACTGATCTTGCAATGATTTGTGCTTATAGTTCGCCATTCGGAGTGGCGCTATTACGCTACATCATAAGTTCTGCTGGCGCTATATGGCTACGTCATGCCTCCTTTTAAACGCAGATATTGTTTAATGCATAATTTAAAAAAATAGCTTATCGAAAATGGTGGCACTATCACCATCGAAATCGTAAATTGTCTATGGGCATTTGTAGTGTCACCCGCCTGATTGAAAAGCATTGCGCTTCTGCGGGCAAACCGTCCGCAATGCAGTGAATGAAGCCTCCGCATCATTCCTGGGAATCGACGGCCCAAATGCAACGAGGGAAAAATCGCGTCATTTTCCGTAAAGCCGGCCCAAATGCAAGAGGAACATCGCGTCATTTCCGTAAAGACGGCCCAAATGCAACGAGGAACATCGCGTCATATACCGGTAAGACGGCCCAGATGCAAGAGGGCCAATGAGAGTCAATTTCGCGACCAAAAATACGTTGTGACGGCGAGATGCAACGAAAAACCATCGCCGCCATTTCAGAAAGACGTCCCAGCTGCACGAGAACATCGCGTGCGAATGCAATAAAACCAGGGATAATAAATAACTAAATAAATAATGGTGCGTACTGCAACACTGATCTGCATGAAAGTGGTAGCTTATAGTCGCCAGTCGTGAGTGGCGCTATTACGTAATCATAGTCGTGCGTGGCACTATTACACTACGTCATGCTCCGGTTTACGTCATGAATAGGTTTATGCATTAATTAAAAAATAGCTTAAAAAGGTTGGCACTCTAACCATCCCCCGAATCCGAAATCTGTCTACATTGGGCATTTGTACACACGTGCACCCCGCCATGATGAAAAGCATTGCGCCCTTTGCGGGGCAACCGTCCGCACATGCGTGACCCACCACACACCGCATAGCACCATTTCCATGGGAATGACGCCCAAATGCAACGAGGAAAACATCGCGCATTTTCCGTAAAAGCGGCCACCAAATGCAACGAGGAACATCGCGTCATTTCCGTAAAGACGGCCCACATGCAAGGAGGAAACGTCGCGTCATTTACCGGTACGACGGCCCAGATGCAATGAGGGCCAATGAGAGTAAATTTGCGAGACCAAAAATAGTTGTTGACGGCCGAGATGCAACGAAACAACATTTCCCGCCCGGTACCACGTTTTCGTTGGCTCACATTGCATCTGGCGTGTTAGGGTTATAAAGCTGTTTAAGAATGAGATAAAGTACGACTTTGGAAACCGGCACAACGATTTTGAAACAGGCACACCATTATTTTTGCGTGGGAAAACGCACCCTCCGGCCTCATTCTTCACTTAAAATAATGGCATAGCCTTGGTTGGTTTCAAGTTGGTCGTAAATAGAGAAACGGTTTCCAAGATCTTACCTTATTCTCCAAGAGTAAATTTCTTCTTAAATCCAGATGGCTTTCCAGTTTATCTGTGGGACAAATTTCAAGATGCTTGAGGACATGTCTAAGGTGAATGCAAGTAATCTGGCCCATCTTATTGTGCATCTTTTGGCAGCCAGGCATTAACAATCTCCATATTAGAGGTAAGAAGGAGTGACACAAAAATTGGAAATACTTAATTGTTGAATTGGGCCTCGGCTAGGCTATGGATACAGAAATAAATGGATATAACATAATGGTGCTAGAAGTATTGAATCAACATGTCTAAGAAATTGGGGACTGGTCCATTGAAAAATCTTCTGGTGGCCATCAGGTATGTCGGAGCGATCTCATAGCCAAGACCGATTTATTTTGATTTTTGATGAATATATATACTAGCTTTGAGCATGATAAAAAATGTTAAGGATTTAAATTATTACTCCTGTTTAAGGAAAACACACGAAGTTATTATACAAGAATTCTTCAATATGGAGTCTGTGCACATGACACAATTTTGATAGGATCTTAAGGGTTTGTCCTGGATCCCTGGGGATCATTGGAAAAGTGTCCGAACACTTAATTTCTACCCAGGCCAAACAAGGCATAAATGACAGTCAAATAAAACTTATGCATGTTTGCATTTATTTGGTGATTGAATTTGCTGAATCGATAAAGCAACCGTAAAGTTCTTGCGTACTCTTCTGCTTGCATACTCCAGCAACCTGAAGGTACTCTCAAGCAATTCGGAATCGTCGTTGGCAACTCTAAGGTCAAGATGCTTTTGTGATGGAACTCGACTATCCTTCATCATTTATCTTCACCTTCTTGAACAAGGTAGCTCTGGTTTGTCTGCAGGAAATGCAGGGTGTTTTGTAATACGCGGATAAGGTTTTAAGTTGCTGATGATGTGTTGACAAGGGGAAGGACATTGTGTTAGTGAAGATGAAAGATTTGAACTTGTCCCAAGACATGCATTATGTGCTAAGGTTAAAGCGGCACTGCGTTACATTTTCACAAATATGAAATTTAACTCATGTTGCTCGCAAATGATGTCTAGGCCATGGAAGAATGAGATATATTTTACACCATTAAATCTAACTTGCCAAAAAAAAAAGATAGGACACTAATAAGAGGGCTCTAACGACATCCAGGGAATTTTCGGCTAACTTTTAAGTTGTCGAACTTCAATAAACAAATGTTCTATTACACGAATAATTGTAGACTAGTACTACTCATGATATTAAAACCGCAAGGTCAAAGGACCGGTCAAAACAGGGTGCATGCCATTTGAATCAACTCCTGCATGTGTTTTCATGTGTTTTATTTAAACGCCATTTCCAATATGTGCTGAAGTAATGTTACCGGAAAGTAATTTATTAAATCATTGTGTTTACCTAAGGGCAGTGATTTGATCTTAATCATTTCATGTGACGGGCTAATGTATTTGAAAGCTTACAACCATATAAAAATATCCACTTTTGAAAAATCTTAGGGCGCACTAGTTTTAAAATTGTGCGTTGATAGAAGGACAATATAGAGGCGTTACAAAACAGAGGGACGTAAATCAACACTGAAAGGGGAATATTTAAGAATTTCTTAATTCTGCTGTGCCACTATACTATCACTACAAGTTTATATTATGTTTGCTAACAGTCCTATACGAGCTTATGAGATGTTAATTTTGAGTAAGGAATAGATTTGCATTAGTAGACAAATAAAAATCACATTTCTCAAACGCAGTGTTTACAGTAGAATTAAAGAAATTCTGTAATATGTCTTCACGTGAATGCGTTACGTCCTTCGATGTCAACCCTGATAGGTGTGAGAGTATACTCCACTTTTTAAAAACACTAAAAAGGCAGTTGTATGACTTATCACTGATGTTTTAGGCTGACACTGCTATTGATAGACAATGTGGTTTGCCTTTGGAATATAAAACTGATGATCGTAGAATACATGCGCGGCAGCATTATACCCTGGGGGCGAGAGAGGCGCAAGCGAGGTAAAGTGCTTGCCCAAATGCACAACACCTTGACGATAGTGGGGCTTGAACCACAACCTTATGCTTATGAGGTGATGCGCTGTGTGATGTTGTGCATTAGCGTTTGACAGAACGAAACACACCCCCTAAAAAAAAATGAAAACAAAAAAAAAACAAATAAAATAAAAAAATACCAAAACAAAAAACAAAACAAAACAAAAACAAAAAAGAAAAAAAAAAAAAAAAAGAAAAAAAAAAATAATACAACAAAAAACACACAAAACAACATAATAACAAAAAAAAAAAAACTCGGCAGCGGAGTAAAAAAAACAGACTTTCCTCTAAAATCCCCTCCTCCAAAACAAACCAAAGAACAATAACACAAAAAAAACTCTAACCCCCCCCCCCCAAAAACAACAAAAAAAGCTACACATACAAACACACAACACCCTCCCTCCCCCCACTAAAAAAAACAAAAACAAAAAACTCACAAAAAAAAGCAAATCACACAACCAAAACCACATAACACTTTCCCCTCCACCACAAAACACACCAAACCAGCAACCACACAAAAAACACATCTACTTTCTCCACAAACCCCCCCAAAAAAATGACCACAACAAAAACCACCACACCCTCCCCTTCCTCCATACAACTCCCAACAATACACACAAACAACTCCAAAAACCCACAACAAACCCAAAAAACATCACACACAACACACCCCCCTCCCTTCTTTTCTTCTTACAAAACTAAAAAAATATTAAAAAAATTCTTTTTAACAAAGGCAATACCGTCATTTTTGCAGGAATGGGTGACTTTATATGAAACATTCAACCCAAAATATCGGTCCTTATCTTTGCCTGGCGACCACTCTCGACCACAAGACTGCCGAATCGCTACCTTCTACCCGTCCGCACTGCCGATAAACATATGTCCCGCCTTTTTCCCCGAATGTGTTGCGATCATAACAGGTGATAAATGACAACTGCAATACACTACCCCCTTCCACCACTCCCTTGCAACACCTCCACCCCTCCAACAATCCCGACAAAAAACCCAACGCCCTCCCACAACATCAAAACCCCAACAACCACACCCTCATCCCACCAACACCCCCCCTGTAAACACCTACCTCCCCTCCTTCAAACCCCCAACCCTACCCCAATACCCTATAACACCCCACCCCCATTCCCCGTACCACACCCCAAACACCCGCAACACTCCAAATCCCCTCCCAAAACACCCGCACACAGTCCACTCCTCCCCAACACCATGCAACACCCCCCACCTCCTCACCCACACATGCAAACAACCAAACCCCTCCCCCTCCCAACACCCCACAATACCCCCAACCAAAACCCCGCACCACACCACCCTCTCAAAAACCGAACCCCCGCCCCAACACCCAACCCCCTCCCCAAACACCTCACCCCCTCCCCATAGCATAGTGGGCTCGTGTAGCGAAGGCACACTTTTGCATATTGATGTACTGTTTCAGAGATACCGCAATTGCGCTATTTAATTAGTCAATTGAACTACCTAAAGCCCGCCTTATCACATACTTCAAATTGCACAAAAAAAAAGATGGGCCCCATGATAGGCTATTATGCAGTGCAGGAATTTTAAGTATCTGATGTACCGTTTCCAAAAATATAGGCTGATTTTTGCAATTAATATCTCCTTTGACATACTCACTTTGCCCTGAATACGCCAAACAAATCTAATCAGGTCAAGAAATCTTCAGCCCGCTTCCTTCCCACAGTTACACTCATTTTATACGCCTGACGGAAAAACTCCAGAACTTGTACACAGGCCTTGCAGGAAAATTCTAATAAATTATGCAAATTCAGATACTTACATTAGCATATTTTTACGGCCCACAATCTCTAATAACAGGTCGAGACTCGTCACCCGGCTTCTTTCACCAAGTTACATCATTGTCAACCCTTATGGAACTCCAGTAAAAGGTATAAAGGAGTTAACATCTTGTCAAGGACGGTACGACACGGCACGCTGCTCATTTATAGTCCCCGTCCCGAACTCGTTCGGCGGGGAAAAATAAACAAGATAAGCCATTTGGATCATTGTAGGATGCTATTTGAAGATGTTTGTCCAGTATATCTAATTTTAAAAGTCTGGTGTCCACAGCTTTCAAATCTGGCAAGTAGAATGTATATGCAAACTTCCCTAATTTCATAGAAGCAATAAAACTGGTTAATTCAACGAAGCAAATCAGCTCTTTCGATTAATAGCCCTAAGATTACCAATTTTGTTACCACTTCTGGAGTTCTCGGGATGAGGCTATTTGCAATCGGGCAATGGCACTTTAAAAATGTAGGCACTATCCACATACCCAATCCATATGTACATCCTTTTAAAGGTGCAGCAAGAGATTTTGAGGTATCCATAAGTTGAGCCTAATGTAGTGCTTTCAAATGGATTTATTTGCTTATATTTCAATATAAAATAGGCTGAACTTTATATTTTCTCCAATAAAAATAGGTATTTCATGATTTTTGTACCAAAGAAATATTTCTCAGCCAAATCCTTTCAGATATGATAAATTTTGATGGAAAGCTTTACCTCAGTACATTCAATTTTTTTTATGAGACCTCTTGTTGCACCATCACCATTCGAATACCCTCACAAAGGGCAATATAGATTGTAGAGAGTTCGGGAGTTTGAAGGGTCATAGGGTAGATAGTCCATTATGGGATGTGGCTGTAGAGATTGTATAATAGGTGGTGTCAAAATTTAAACTTTTATAACTTGACAGGGTAACCCGGATGAATGTCCCAGCCCTAATGGGGACATGGCTGTTCAATGGTGCACAGGGTAGTTTTTGACGGCTTACTGTATTTTGCGAAACGAAACAGAACTCCCATTGGATTACACGCTTTATTCCGTTATGCACGTTATGCATGCATGACGGAATAAAGCGTGTAATCCAATGGGAGTTCTGTTTCGTTTCGCAAAATACAGTAAGCCGTTTTTGACCACCAACCATGCTCCAGGAGCAGGTCTCCTTCATTAATTTTGAGATTGAGCAGCTATTGATTTTTCTGATTGGACTCAGAATTTTTCCATCTAACCTGAAAAAATATAAAATACATCAGTCCTCGGACTGCTTGTGTTGCCTACCGTCGCGGTTTGTGAATGATAGGCCTCACATGACCTTCATATGTCACCTTTGACCTCAAAGAAATGAGGGTTTGCATGTAAACTCCATAAAGCAAGTTTGGTTCCAATTGAAGTTCAACTTTTCAAATGATGTCAATCTTACAACTTGACCTCACATGACCTTTGACCTCAACAAATGAGGGATTCCATGTTGCACCTATGAGGTCACAGCCTATAGTCCACTATGAAAAAAGCCATCCCTATGTTTCTAATGGGGTGAAAGGTCACATAGGGGTCACCAAAGGTCAATATGTGTACATCCCATATCAAGACTTGGCCAGTGGTTCTTTTTGAATAACTTTGGTGGCCAAAGAAATGTAGTTTTTAAAGACTTTCACAAAAATGGGGTCAAAGTTCATATAGAGGTCACTTGTTTACACCATGAGCCTTGGGCCAGTGGTTCTATACCAAGATGAGTAACTCGCGATGCATATGTGAGAATAATGAAAATTTTATGCATTGAAAAGCAGGAGTGAGATTGAACTCCAGACCACTGTATCACGCGGTCAGCTAACTAACCACATGACCTGGGCCGTACGCAGGCTGTATTTTGGGGGGGCGGGACTTCAAAAAAAGTGGCCCTTTCCCCCCTAAACATGGTCATTTTGGAACTTTCTGAACCTTTTATCACAAAGTGAACTTTCAATGCCAAAGTTTCTTAAATTTTGGACCTTTTCATCAAAAGTTTCAGCAAAAAGTGGACCTTTTGCCCCCTTGGTGGAATTTGGGTAGGGATAGTGTAGGAAGGCATTTAAGTGTGAAAAGTGTATGCAGAATTATGATATAACCTAGTTTCCTTCCTAGGACTTGGGTGACCTGCGGAACATATACTGCGAATACTCTCCACAATTCTGGAGAATTTAAGAGCAAATAGTCGGCTATTTTTAGTGTGTCTAGAGCCATAAATCTTGATGGCAGTTTCCAAATGAGCTGCCCATTAATGTATACAACAGCAAGGAGGGCGCCTAAGTTACACTTAAAAGGTATAGTTAAGCATAACTTGAAAGAATTGTTTTCAGTACAGACATCGAGAATTACAAAACATTCTATACTTAAAGGTGCAAAGTTCCAGTTCTGCTGACATCACTAGAATTTCTTACTCAAAATCGACCAATCAGCGACAAGCTTGTATTAAAATTCTTTGGACTTGTGGAGTATTCGCAGCCACGTTCACATGCCCGGTGGGATAAGCCAATAAACCCTTACAGGGACACAATTATGCACTGTGAAATTTAGTATAAACATTTGTCTTGGTGCAGTGATAATAAAATGGGATGCCAGTCCCGAATTTATGAAATAAAATAAAATAAGGTGAATTTGTAATTCATTTTCTGTCTTTTTAGTGTGTTTGTTTTGTGATGTCACATTTACCAAGGCTTCAATAAGCCTTTATACAAACCCATTTCAGTAACAAATAAAATCATGGGTTACAAAATAAGGCCTAGGAAAACAGAGCAAACAAATTGATTATATTGTCAAATTACATTACAAGATAAATTATTGATTTTTTGTCATCATATACTGTTGAAATATAATTTGGTTATTTCACTTGAGACTTGAGTACAAACGAAAGTCAAGTTCAGCACGGTTAAATTAAGCAGAATATAATAAATTCT
>JAMKCH010082778.1:0-10826 GCA_023653785.1 Ophioderma brevispina
TTAGTGTACGATTAAGGTTCCTAAATGTGAAGCAAACCGTGAAAGCTTGGCTAACAGAGCCAAATTGAGCGCGATTGGCATCACCGCTGCCTTTAACCCTTGTCTATCACGTCTAACCAGCGTTTTCCTTTATGCTTATACAGTAATCATGGTATCATTTTTCTGTAATAGTAAAAAAGAAATGGCGACCGGGTGGATATGATGCTTTCATCAAATTTTATTGCTATTTTATTACCAAAATTTGGACCAAAATTAGGATATAAATTGATGAAATTTGGATATCTGTGACTCTATAAACCATTTTTTTTAAATACAAATCAACATGGCAGCGCATCAGAAATGTATCAATTTATCGAAAGAAACTTCATACCATCCAAAATTACCAAAACCAGTTACAGATTTCATCTTAATAAATCTACAGACCCTGTTTTGTGCTCATCGTCCCATATGGTACGAAATTTCAAGGGGTGACTAGAATAGGCTTAAAATGGATTGTCCAATCTACAAGTTGAAGTGTATTTGCTGGTAGCCAAGATCGTGTCACAATGGAATCAACTTTTCAGATTTATCTGTTTGTTATGAAAACATTGTCAAATTGTTCGCCTAATGGTACAGGGAGCCGAAAATAGGCTGGTTGTACTAGGTATGATATTTTGTTGCATAAATAAGACTAGGGTCTATGGAGCGAGGGTATAGCCATATATCTAACAAACTGTCAAAAAAAGAATGTATGTGTATTCTCTTATATAGTGTGACCAAATGAACATTTCACAACTGGTTTCAACAAATAAGGACCATTCTTCAACTTTAACTTCAGGACGACTTTGAACTAATATGAACTTATATATAAAACTATTCAGTTGGCACAAAAAGTATCTCGGCATTCTCTATCAGTTTTGCGACAAAATCCAATAATTGTGAACGTTATCGTTCACAATTATGAGGGCACATCTGGTGCAGTGGATCAGCGCTCGCCGCATAAGGTTGTGGGTTCGAGCCCCGCTGTTGCCAATGTGTTGTGCACTTGGGCAAGGCACTTTACCTCGCTTGCCTCTCTCCACCCAGGACTATAAATGGTTACCAGCATATGCTGGGAATGCAAAACAGCCTCGCTGTGCGGGAGGAGTGGCGAACCCCCCACAGCAACCATTGCCAGAGAGATGGGTACTCCGCCAGCGGGCGCACCATTTGCATTTTTTAGAACGTTATCGAAATAAACATTTTGTTGACTAGCTTTTGCTATTTCATTTAACACCTCGCTTTAAAAAAGCGTGAAAAATAGCTGAGATAGAACGCCCGAAAGCTGTAATAACGGTCATTTAGATTTAAATATTCGTGACCAGACTAGTCTGAGTGTAAACCGTCCGATAAGGACCGCGTAATAAGCGCGCCCTCCTACCCGTTAAGTCTTTGAAAGGCTACACTCGAGGTCGCGCCGATTGTGAATTCAGGCTGTTTTGCTGTTAGTATGCATGTCCTACCACCTATACCCCCCCTCCACCCCTGAATCAAAAGGCTTGTCTAATCCATAAGCATGCGTGGAGAAACTGGCCACTGAGGGCTCACAAAATGTTACTGATGTTAGGACACGAGGAAGCCAAGCCCTCTCTTTCAATAATAGCAAATCATCAGAACGAATCCCAATAGATTCACAGAATGATTACATACTCCAACGTGCACTTTGGGTTAGGGGGTTTTACAAACAAATTACCCTATTTTTCAGCGGGGTTTATCCACTAACCCAGAACGGATTTTTGAAGTCAATAATTGATCACTATATTATCATATATTACTAAGATGTATTGAACTAGGGTTTAAGAGGAGATTTAGTAATGAACCTGAGACACCAGGCTACCCCTAGTAATGCACGTAGCATTCCACAAATTAGCGTTATGGAAATCCCCAATCCATATCGAGCAGTCGTGTCCTCCCCCCCCCCCCCTGTTTTAATTCGAGAAACGGTTTGCGACGGCGCGTGGAAACAACTTAGGATTGAAGGAGTGAGGGTTTTCTCTGTGTTTGATATTATACGGCCTATCTACAAAAAACTTTCAACGTAAAAAACCACCAAGTTTTTTAAAAAGAGTACGAGCCGTATAAAATTAATAAATGTTAAAGAGCACCAAGTATACCCAAGTGGCGTCTGCCCCATTGGCAAGACTTGGGTCCCATTTCTCTTCTTCCTAATTTTCCTTTGTTGAAAACGTTTGTGACATTCATTAAAGGAACCTAATCATTAGCCAATGGTGTTGAATTTAAATAAATCCAACTGCATTTGTTCTTAAGGTTATTATTGGCAGTTTTGAGTTGGAAATTAGTATTTCCCTACTTTCTTGTGTAAAGGGCGTCTTGTTCTGACTTGAATACTTTTCAAATTTGTATTTCTTAGTTGCGTTTGTTTTCTTGCTTGTCATGGTGGTGGAGATGTATTCAATAACGGAATAAAGCCCACTCTCCTTGTACCAACATCAATTGTCTTCCCATGAAATGTGTTTTCGACGAACGGATCTCCAGTCGACTGTTCTATAGAAGGTATGGTGGTTATGAGTTCTGTGAATAGAGTGTAACTCACGTATGTTCTGGGTATCTGTTACCAGTCTTTTCTGTGAGATACCCTGCATGAAAAAGGGTACTAAAGACTCCATGGAGGTTCCTCTGCTCTATTGTCTCACGTTGAAGAGGGGTTTTTTGAACCGGCATTATTGCATAGCACCTCTAGCATGAAACTATAAATTAAATATGTGGGCTGTTTTGGAGGTTGATGTGGGGAAAAACTGATATTTTCTTTTGCATTGTATAAGAAAAGGGACCAAGTTTGCCATGGGGCAGACCCCTTGGGTATACTTTGGGGCTCTCTTACCTTTATTAGACTTTAATAAAAAACGGCTCGTACTCTTTTTAAAACTTGGTGTTTTTTACGTTGAACTTTTTTTTGGTAGATTTCCGTTATTTTTGTGACACATAATAGCTATCAAATTTGTGAGATTTTATATAAATTTATTATAGTTTGAAAATAAAACTTTTAGTTTTTTTTTGAACATTAATTTTCCTTCCCCCCCCCCCTTCAGTTACTGCGATTATTCAGTTATTCAATTTAAAGGTTCGGCAATTTTAGGCCTTTTGACCTCGCTTGCTCTCTCCACCCAGGAGTAGAAATGGCGTTATACCAGCATATGCTGGGAATGCAAAACAGGCCTCGCTGGCGAGGAGGGAGAGTGGGATGAACCCCCCACAGCAACCAATGCAGAGAGATGGGCACTCGCCAGCGGGCAGCACCTATTGCATTGTTGTAGAAACCGTTAATCGAAATAAACATTTGTTGACGTAGCTTTTGCTATTTCATTTAACACCTCGCTTTAAAAAAAAACAGTGAAAAATAGCTGAGTTAGAACGCCCGGAAAGGCTTGTAATAACGGGCATTAGATTAAATGTTCTGACCAGGAATAGTCTGAGTGACGTCCGATACGCGTAATAGCGCCCTACTACGTTAACTCTTTGAAAGGACTAGCATTCGAGTCGAGTCGCGCCGATTTGAATTCAGGCTGTTGCGGTTAGGATGGCATGTCCTACCCCCTCCCCCTGAATCAAAAGGCTGTCTTAACCACAAGCATGCTGGCAGAAAGGAAAGGCACTGAGGGCTCACAACTGTTACTAGATGTAGGAAGACGATGGGAAGCCAAGCTCCTTTCAAAATAGCAAATCATCAGACGAATCCCAATAGATTACAGCAATGATACATACTCCAACAGTGCACTTTGGTTAGGGGGTTTTACAAATTACACGTATTTTGCAAGCGGGGTTTATCCACAACCCAAGACGGATTTTGCATGGAAGTCAATATTTATCCTTATTTATCATGATATCTAAGATGTATTGAACTAGGGTTAAGAGGAGAATTTAGTAATGAAACGAGACACAGGCTACATCTAAATGCACGTAGCAGTTCAACAAATTAGAGTGTTGGAATCCCACAAAGGCCCATATCGAGCAGGTCGTGTCCTCCCCCCCCCCGGTTTAATTCGAGAAATAGGTTTGCGGGCGACGCTGGAACAAAATTCTGGAATGAGAGGAGTTGAGGGTTTTCTCTTTGTTGCTAGTATAAGGCTTATTACCAAAAAAAACGGTTCAACGTAAAAAACAACAAGTTTTAAAAAGAGTACGAGCCGTTTAAAGTTAATAAATGTTAGAGAGCCCCCAAGCTATACCAAGTGCGAGTCTGCCCCATGGCCCAAACTTGGTCCCATTTCTTCCATTCCTATTTCCTTTGTTGCGACGTTGTGCATTCATTAAGGAACCAGAATCTTAGACCAAATTGTTGATTAAATAAAATCCAACGACATTTGTCTTAGGTCTTATTGCAGTTTGAGTTTGGCATTAGTATTCCTATTTCTTGAGTAAAGGGCGTTTGTTCTGACTGTGAATACTTTCAAATTTGTATTCGTAGTGCGTTTGTTTTCTTGATTGATGTCAGTTGTTGGAGAGGTATTCATACGGAATAAAGCCCAATTCTCCTTGGAACATCAATTGTCTTCCCAATGAAAATGGTTTCACGGATCTGCAGTCAACTGTTCTAGAAGGTTATGTTGGTTATGAGTGCTGTGATAGAGTGTAACTCAAGTATTGTTTCTGGGGGTTTTTTTTACAAAATTGTACCAGTCTTCTGTGAGATTACCCTACAGGAAGAAGGGTACTAAGACCATAGGAAGGTCCCCTGCTATGATTGTCTCACGTAGATGAAGAGGGTTGTTTTGAACCGGCATTATGCATTAGCACATCTAGCATGAAAGACTATAAATTAATTTGCTGTTTGGAGGTTGTGGTGGGAAAAACTGATATTTTCTTTTGCATTTGCAGAAATGGGACCAAGTTGCCAAGGGGCAGACGCACTTGGGTATATACGTGGAGCTCTCTTAACATTTATTAACTTTATACGGCTCGTACTCTTTTTAAAACTTGTTGTTTTTTACGTTGAACGTTTTTGGTAGATTCCTTTATTTTTGTGAACATCAAATAGCTATCAAAATTTGAGATTTTATATAAATTTATTATAGTTGGAAAATAAAACTTTTAGTGTTTTTTTGACATTAATATTCCTTCAGTTAATGAGATTATATCATGTTTTAATTATTAACGTTTCGGCAATTAGGCCTTTTTCACAAAAAAATATTATTAAAAAGGCATACAATTGTGGATGGAAATGTATATTGTCATTTGTCATTTTTGTGATAATACACTGGTATTTAACATTTTAATAGAAAACGAATGAGATGCTTTGATTAGGAAAAAGCATATTTACCAAAAGGAAAGGTGGGAATTCTCGGAAACCGATGTTAATTTCTACGATAAGCTTATACAAATAAAGATGATCACTCAGAATCCTTAAAACTGGCGAAAACCGTGAAAACCCCCCAACCGTTGAAATAAACTAAAAATAATAATGGCAAGCCAAAAGTGCTGAATTCCATGCTTTTTCCTGAAAAGTGGCATCGTCTGCAAAATATGCACATTATGTCGAACAGGTAAAATTTACAAACCGATGCAACGCATGAATTTCACAATAACATATTAGCGTTTGCATTTAAAAAATTCGAATCATTATATGAAATACCGGTAAAATCTTTACGGGAGTGTACGGCAACCCTATCTAGGCCAGGACATCATTTTTGTGAGAGAACAATTTTGTAATATACTGATTTGTAAACAGAATACACATTGACTCACTAAAATTTTGTGCAGGATGTGTGAAAACATATGAACTGTGTCACTGTTACGAGGTTTTTTACCGTGATATTAAATGCAAAATCTCAATAAAAACAATCAGTCTTTTTCAGTAGTGAATTTACTTTATATCATGAAATTAATCATCTCCACTCTAAAAAGAACGATAGCACCAACGGACTTCTATAGATAACAAAATGAATTAATAAGTCGAAAATGGTAGGGTCGACCGGACTCGAACCGGACTGAACACCCAAAAAATAAACATCAATAATTTCCTTATCTTGACCAGCGGGCCCATCAAAGGTAGCTTAGAATATTCGGGCGAATTGTATTCCTTTGAACGGTCCCGAGAGAGAAAAGTTTCAACGAATTTAGATGGTGTATTATGAATCGATAGTTTTAATATAGGGGCTCTGACAATGCAATGAATTACATCGCAATTTGTTGTGCTTGTACGGCCGCTTACCCTTTTGTCCAGGAGGCACTAGTTTATTGCTCGTTTTCCTGATAAAGTTTTAACTTGTTTGTCTCTGGTATGAAGTAAATGAACGCAGCTTCTCAAGACGGCAGAAAATTTTTCCCTTGTGAATTAATTCGGTGCAAATGGAGAAAATCACCGGATTATTTTATAATTGTTGTCTCATTTTCCATCCTAGGTAGTACTTTTTAGAAATATTTTACGGAAAAAACTTCAAAGAAACAATATATTGTTATGAATATTCATTGTAAAATCGAAAATGACACTTGTGCCTGAAAATAACTGAATAACTTAACAATTACATATACTTCCATATCAGTTTCACATGGTCAGGGTGATCGTTAGCCTCAAATTAAAGAGAATGATCACCAGACCTGAATATAGATAATTTTAATAAGGCCGAAAGTGGTGGGCCACAGGAGGACTCGAATGACAACAACAGACTAACCAAAAGTAAAATCAATGACGCTATCGCTAGACGCTGTGCCACGGAGGAAGCTTTGTAAAATAGACGGAATGTTGATATGGCTAGTGAGGGTTCATTGTGATGTTGAACCAAGGAATTCCGTTAAAATCATTTTTCTTTGTATGAAGTCAATTATTAACACTTAAATTTAAAAAAAAAAAAAAAAAAAAATGAGGATAAAAAGAAAACATGTACTAAATTTGTCAATATTTAATTCGTACTAAAGGCTGTGGGTCTGTGAGACCGTTTTTTTTAAGTTTCACTGTTGTCACTAATAATCGCTATACATGACCGTTTTGAAAGCATTCTAACTCGTCGTTTCGTTTGTCTAAAATTATATCTTGCTCATGAAATGTACAAATATACTTCTGAGGGCTGAATACATGTACATGCTGAGCTATTGTATTAAGAGGAGTTTAGCGGTCGTTAACGGACTCCCACATAGTGGTTTTACTCATCAAACACGCGTCAAACAAAGGGAAGTTGGTTATGATAATATATCACGGTGTGGTGTGTCGCTTGTATCGTGGATGTTCTAATGCTTTTTTGCTGTTTTTCTTATTCTTTTTTGGTTTGGGAATGTTTGAACTATAGATGAATTATACTCCATTCAATAAACTTCATGGCCAAGGGGTGACCGTAAGAAGAAAATGATCTACTGCTCGGTATTTTTAATGTGTCGAAAGTCGTGGGCTACCGCTTGACTCGAACCGACAACAAGAGCCTATCAAAAGTTTAAAATCAATAACGTCCAACCCTAAGAACGTCGGCCACGAAGGAAGTTATTGCATGTAACGCAAAATTGTTGCCTATGATAGGAAGTGTGGTCAGTAGTGTGTGGAACAAAGAATCACGTTTAAGTAATTTTCTTGCATAGACGTGATTATCTAAATATTATCCTAAAAAGGAACATAATGAGGATAAACTAGAAATTATGTATAAGTTTGGCTACTAATCCATTGCGTAATAAAGGCTGTAGGTCTGTGAGACCATTGTAAGAGTTTCGAACTTGCCACTAATAATCATTATAAAGTGACCGTTGTTTGAAAGTACTTCTAATTCATCGTTTCCGTTTCTTATTTTAATATGTTGACAGAATGTGTCCATAAACTTTTGGGGTTGAAATACAGCTCTGGTTGTGTAATGCGAGCGGTTAAGTGATTATTGATGATTTGCTCACCTAGTGCTATTTCTCGTCAACCGCGTCAAACAAAGGAATTGTTTTGTTAATACTCACCGGTGTGTGTCGTTGTTATCTGGCTGTTTTAATGGTTTGTTGGCTGTTTTTTGGTTGTTTGTTTTAGTTGTTATTTTTAAAATTGGGGGACACACTACCGTGTGCGTAATATATGCCCACCAATTTGGGTGCATTTGCAGATGGCAATGATTGAAACGATGGTGTTAAAAAGTCTCTAGTTGTCGGGTTGCCAGCCAGTTACTTAGAAAATTAGTACTATAGTTAGTTTTTTTGTGGATTGATTTGGTTTCCCTAGACCACCCATTATAAAAAATCAACTGCTGACAGTCCCATCAGCAGTGAGCAATTTTAGATATTCGTCAAAAACAAATGCGCCAAAATGCATATTTAGCAATTTTACCAAAAGGTTGTGCTTTTCTTATAAAGCAGAGGAAAACGATATTTATGATATGATTAACGGGTGATAAAAGACACAAACAGATTTAAAGGGATTTCAAGATGCGGTTTTGAACTATCCAGAATTTTACTTCCCCCAAAAAACAAAATGGCCGCCAAAAATACCCATTTTGTGAAACATCACCAACAAGGGTTTGTTTTGCCTGTATAAGCCTGACAAATGTAGTTAATCATGTATGGATGGCCACTTAACAGGGAACCAAGTCATGTCTATGAGTGATGGATTTGGTTTCACATAATGTGATTGTCAAGATGGCGACACAAATCAATGGCGCCAAGGGCTCCAAGCATTACGCTGTAATTTAACCTATTTCTTTTTCTCAGTGACGCCGGTTTGTCCAAATTGTTGCCAAAAATGGTTATAGATTAGTTTTCTTATAATGGCTGTAGATGTTGGATGCAAAGATATCAGCGACAAAAGCAATAAGTGGCCGCCAAAAAAGCACACTTGTGAAATTTTACTGGTTAAGTTTTATTTTTTTCTCAGTATATGCAGTTCGAGTGGTTCCTGTCATGTAAATGTGACGTATATGCAATGATCAACATTCTCATGTTTTTTTTTTGGGGTGAGTACGTAATTAGAATCATTCCCTGCCAGGATTTCATTTTGTGTGTGTCTTTGATATGTGTTCTTTCATCTGAAGTGCTTCTTGGCCCCGGGTTTCTGTTTGGTATGAGTCCTTCATGCGATAGTTTCAGGGGACCCAGTTTTTTTTTTGGTATGAGTCCTTTTATGAGGGACTAGGAGCCCCTCCCTCCATGTTTTACGAAAATCACTCTGTGAAAATCAATCTAGTCCCAAGTCAATTGACACTGTTTCATATCCAATTGTTAATGGACAAACGATCGTGTTCCTTGTTAAAATTACATCAAACCTCATTGTAATTATCTAATTGTAAGAAACCATTGCCAACAATGTAATGGTTTCTAGATATCCCATAACTGTTCGTCATATTATGGTAACATAATTTGACTGTTTGTTGGGCATATCAAAACAAAGCCAATTCCCATCAAATTGCAGTTGAATTCCATAAAAAAAAATCAATTTCTCTCATTATGGGTCCAATTAGCAGTAAACTTGGTCATGATATTGAGGAATATGAATGTTAGATTTAATATCTTAATCCCTAAATGTCCATTTTGCCCCTTTTTAAAATCACGGAGCAGACCCCTGCCTTATGTGTACAGGGGGAAAGTGCTCCAGATCTAACAACATAAATACCGCTACCTCTTTTTTTCAGGTGATCGTCACGAAAAGTAGTTAACAATCCCATGCAATGTTTAGGTAATTTGAAGTAAATTACGCATGTCATGTGTATAATATCAGTGAGATTAGGACCCAGGGGTCACTCTCACTTTGGAGGTGATGCGTTTGTAAGGCTGTTTAGACCCCCATTTTCAGCATTGTTGTCACACACAGACCTCATATTTTTTAAACTTTCACTTAGAGACCTTATATTTGTTTTTTGTTTTTGCAAATTTTACCACTGTCACGTAAAGACCCCTTAGTAACAGGAATGTGCCCAAGAAGGACATTCCAGATGTATGAGAAGCGGACAGTTGAAGGAATAAATGATCCCTTATGGCTGAAAATGTTAGATCTTGGGGTCAATTGCAGGTCATGAGATCGTAGACACCGCGATGAGGGTCTATATACTCGGAGTTTTAGGTATCAGTTGGTAAAGTAGTTCAGGCGCCCCTTGATAGAACATGCGGTGGAAAAGAGTAGTTGTTCAAACTTCTCTTCGGTGTTTCAGTGGGTAAATACATTGAGCTTGATACTCCTCCTCTGGCAATTCAATTATATGCCTAGCTCTATTCTGGATATCTTTGATATTGTTGAAAACATCGAAGGTTGGACGTAGTTACTGGCATTTGGAGCTTTGTAATTCTTCCTAAAATTTCAGGTTGGGGAATGTAACATCATGTCGTCGCCCACATCACATACTGTCTTATCTGACGAAACACCATTTCCGAGAAAATTGCGATTGAAGATCTTTCGGGGAAAAACTTCTTTCATGTACAACATTTAGCACGTGTATAATTATTTTATGTTTTTTTTTTTTTTTTTTTTATCAGTTGGTAAAGTAGTTCAGGCGCCCCTTGATAGAACATGCGGTGGAAAAGAGTAGTTGTTCAAACTTCTCTTCGGTGTTTCAGTGGGTAAATACATTGAGCTTGATACTCCTCCTCTGGCAATTCAATTATATGCCTAGCTCTATTCTGGATATCTTTGATATTGTTGAAAACATCGAAGGTTGGACGTAGTTACTGGCATTTGGAGCTTTGTAATTCTTCCTAAAATTTCAGGTTGGGGAATGTAACATCATGTGTAACACAAGACGATCTATAAGGTAAAGATATTACATAAGATATGTGTGGGTGTATGTGTATCTATCTAGGTGCCGTAACCAAGATGCTGTTCACGATGTTGTGCCAAAAGTTGGGGTGGTCAGATGGGTCCTGCTGGATGTCTCGAGCAATCACTTCAATGAAGTTAAAGGGGC
>JAMKCH010082779.1:0-11207 GCA_023653785.1 Ophioderma brevispina
ATTTTTGTGTATTTAAATTATTTTCAGCATGTGTATCAGTCACAATAAATGCTTTATTTTGTACCGGTAGACAATATTTTAGTAGTGTGAATATGTGTTTAATTCATGTAGGACAAATTATGATTTATACATCAGTGTATCAGAATTTGTTCTGTGTCTATTAGTGCAGCCGGACCCTAGTTTCAATGTGAGAAATACAGAAGGACTGCCTTCCATTTATCACCCATCTGATTTTACAGGAATGGCTGGTTTAGAAGAGGCTTACACTATATACTTTCTGGCTACACAGTTTACTAAAATTTGATTGGTCAACTCCATGCCTAAGAACACTGAGCCTAGAGTTTTCTTACAGTGGTAATTTTATTCTGATCACCCTGATATAAGCAAAAAGACCACAAGGCAAGAGTATGGGTTATATATGTCTAGAAAAAGCAACTGCTTCCATTACCAATGACCAGGGAAAAGATTTACTCTAAAAGTAGTATGAATATCTTTTATACATATATTTTACATAAAAATAAGCATTAATTTTGACCACCCTGTATATTTAACAAAGGTATGTGAACTCTTTCTTCTTGTTGTTTGAAGGCCTAGTAATACCTTTCTGAACCCATATTTATTTGATCTACATATCATTCAGAAAAAGGACAACCACACAGTTCACCATGACAGGAAAAATACTAACTTTTTGTTGTTTCACCCTGTATATTTCTGACCCCACCCTGTCTATACACAATGTTGTACTAGCTTTTTGGCAACATGTATATAAGCTTTCCAAAAATGCTTACTTTTAATGGTCTAGAATGCACTGATTAAATGTAATACTCTGTGGAATGAAAAAAAAAAGGCCAATATTGTTATTTTCTACATTGTAATAGTTTTTAGGACCAAACTTATGAATGCGACCTTCTACTTGGGTGAGCAATAAATAAAATCTTCTGGAGATGGCTGAGAAAAAAACATTCAACCCGCCGGGAGATTCGAAGCGGGTCTCCACCTTGAAGTCAGGCACTCCAACCGTCTAAGCTATGGACATGTGTTGATAATTCTCTATATCAAGCAGGCGAAAATAGGGAAATTAGACCTAGTTAGAGGCCGACCCTCTCGTGATTCGCCTGAAAGAGTAAAAAAAAATGAAATTGGCAGGAATTTGAGCAAAAAGAATAAGGTTTTGTATGAAGAATTCTCGTCAGTTATTTTTTGCAACTGAAAATGTTAATTTAAAAAGGAGAGAGGAGAAGACAGCCGTGTTCGAGATATGAATTGCCACATCAGTTACAAGCTGTTTATTTATTTAGTTTGTCTGTACAGAGTTGACTTAAAAATATCCCACTTTGTCTTTTATTTAAAGGATTAGCAGCGATTTGTTAATCCGAAACATCGAAAAAAAAAATTCATCAAAATTCATATTTTTGTATTTGTTACTGGCATGGATACGCAAACATACACTGCAAGTGGTTGGCTTGAAATCCGTGTATTAAAGACAATGCAGTCGTTTTATACGATCTGTAATTTTATACGTGCGTATCAAAATGCCGACTTGAGATCAAAAAAGCGCCTTTTGGTGAATATCCCAGATTTTAACTTAACGTGATATTGTGCACCAGATCAATACGTTGACTCAAAAACGAACATTATTGATCTGTGTTTATTCGTAACTGTGTAAACAACAATAAGTGTTTTTTAGTGTTAGATTTTGGAAGCCATCTCTGTATGTCTATTTGCTGAGACGGTTGTTAGGACAAAATTCCTCAAATACAATTCACTTTTTTCACTATTTGTGGTTTGTTTTACTTTTAAAGCCGTGAGGTGATATGGAATTGTACAATATCCCTGATTATAAGTTAAAAACAATGCATGTCCACATTTTCGATCTCTCGCAATATAGCTGTCTAATCCCTTTAAGTCTTACACTTGTAGGGTATGCTTTAGGACACCTATATCATTACAGACAGGCCAAAACATTTCATGGAGATTTTGCGGCATCAGAAGAGGCAATATTTTTCTCATTACCACAGTTGAAAATTTTAGGGCCCAGAAATGTTCTTCTTGATTTTATGAACCAAAAAAGTCTCCAAATGTGGTTTATACCACATTTATTACAACCACATACACCAATTAGTACACATTTTATTCTACTATATAATGGCGCAAAAATCACAAAAAAACAATTGTCTGCCCAGTGCAAAAAGCAGCTAGCAGCTCTTTGTGGATACTCACATTACTTTATGTTACGTCAAAAGCTACCTTTTTATACATTATTCCTAATTCTGGGCCACACAGGGAGGCACAAAAAGCATGAATTACATGCATTTTAGAAAAATTAGATTGAAATACAAACAGAGTCATCTCATCATAGAAGATACGCGTGGCCTAGCGGCTAGGGGTGCTGCCTCTGGCGACAAATTTACCATGCAAAATCCAGGGTTCGAATCCTGGTGCGTGGTAGTGGCAATTGCTGGGTTTTCGGTACTATCAATTCTGGATTTGATCTGCTATCCAGCTATTGATTTTAAATCCAGAAACCCGCTTTCCTCCAGGGTTCACTTGGGAATGGGGGCAAAAAATGGGATCATGAAAGCATCCCGTCCTTCGGAGGGGAAGTTAAGAGGGCTTTTTTTTTTTTTTTTTTTTTTTTTTTTTTTTTTTTTTTGTCCAGTGTACAGAGAGAGTCACAAAACTGTACATGTACATCCTAGTCAGTGTCGAAATAAGAGTCGGTGAAACCCCTGACTGTTCCCAATCCGCCCCAGACTCAAAATAGCGGGCCAGGTTAGGAGCGTCCGTCCGTATCATGGATACAAACGGACCGGATCAGTACACTAGCTGAATAAATACGACACCACCACAAAAGGCCATACAATGCCTTGTGGATACGAGCAAACAAAAAATCATGAAAGGAAGAAACCCATATTGAGGGGCGGCACTGCCAAGTAGCCATAATCAAAACTTTGGAAAAATTCAGGAAATGGCTGATACCCAAATCTTACGTTAGACAATAAATCCTTGAACGTTGATGCCGCAAATTCCAATCCCTAAAGTTTTACCTCATGACTCACGCTATTCATGAATTCAAAGAGGCGATCCTCCCGGGGCCCACTTGTTTCAAAGGGGGATATGAGGTGTGAACAAGAAACATGCTTAAAAGGGTCCCTTTTCCACAGGAGAGTATGTGCGCACATG
This sequence comes from Ophioderma brevispina, assembly GCA_023653785.1. Taxonomy (NCBI): domain Eukaryota; kingdom Metazoa; phylum Echinodermata; class Ophiuroidea; order Amphilepidida; family Ophiodermatidae; genus Ophioderma; species Ophioderma brevispina. Next base: position 3,184 of record JAMKCH010082779.1, read on the forward strand.
ATTAGGTGTTCACAACAGCAAAATATGGAAAAACAAAAAAAGGGTTGTTTTTTCTGAACCCTGAAAATTGTGAATTGCACGTATTTAACACTTACTGTGCTCACACGTGATCGAGATCTCGATCAAAACCTGTGGCAGGTATTATAAAAAGCAGGCCTTTGTGTACATAAGAGGTTTTAGGGAAGCAATTACTCAAAACTTAAGCAGGATCAAAATTACCCAACAAATATTTGTTAAAGTAAAACAAGTATAGGGATATATTAACGACCACAATGCACTGGCTACTTATTTAGATAGCAAAAAAAATACTTTTTTAGGGTATGTTTTATATAAGCAGGTGGAACTACTTGTTTAGGGTGCTTTTGTAAGCATGTTCAGCATCATATACCACCTTTGAATACAAGTTGGCCCCCGGGCAGATCCTAAAAGGGCCCATAATTTGTTGTTCTATTAACTATTTCTTAGATGAAAGCGTTGATTCGATTACCCCTTGAGTACCTCCCAGAGTGGTGTTTGGAATCATCCCACAATGGGCATTGCAGTCTTGTGTCTATAATGTTCTGTACAAAACAAGTCAGTACTTGGTGATAAAACGTTTCAAGACGTTTAATACACGTACAAGGACAGTGCACAATTCACTGCAAAAAAATCCTTAAGTAGTACTAGCTATATACACGGGGTGCAATGTCTTGTTGTAACTTGCGGGAATCAAGTTAGATTCTCGCCCAGGTAAGTAATTTGCGAGGAGGAATCAAGTGTTGATTCCAGCACTACTTCGGTAAGATATGAAATTTATTATAAGGTTAAACTTTTCCCTTATATCGTTAGAAGGTTATAACTTATTCCCTTATATTTCAGCTGGTAAAGACGGATCTTCACTGTGATTTGGACTTGCACGACGAACGAACTGATTTCCCATACTTTAAATTAGCTGTTTGGCGAATTATCAGTTAATACCATGTATTTTACACTTTTAGGAAATTAATTAGGCCTAACTGTGTTTCGAAATGTGACACTACATGAGGCATTCAACGCCCACTACACGTTAACTGACTGCCAAAAGACAAAACTTGTCAAATCTGTAACTACAAGTTTCATTCCATGGATGAGTTCTTTACTCGCCAATAAAAGAGTGATAAATTAACCGATGCACTCTATTCAGATTAGGAGTACTAGATCAGTCATGTCAGTCCTCAGTCCCTATACTACAGGCATAGACTTCTTAAGCAGAAGAGAAGCGGACTTTGGAAGACAAAAAATCAATTATAAGGCTTGATTCTGATTTAATTTCCTAATATATTTTGTTACAATTAGGAATGCACGAGGTGAGGCTGAAACAAAATTAAGAATCGGATGCATTTAAGGCACAAAAATGCAAAAATATTACCGAATTCTGCACTCGGGCCTTTGCCTAACGGGGTTGGTACTGACGTTCCGGGTGGGTATACGTATGATTTTCGGCGAGTACCCGGGTTACCCGAAAAACTCCTGAGACGGTGCAAAATTTCGGCACCATCGTTGAGAAGAACAAGAAAAAAAAATATCCCTCTGACAATACATTACCTTCAAATATTGCCAATGTTTTGATGTGAGTGAAAAAACACCGCCTGTTCTATTGGATTCATAATAAGAAGAACTTTTTATTTACTACAAATCGTGTAATTTTATTTAAAACTCTTTATTTCACTAAACGCCATTCACAACTGAAAAACCGATAGATGGACACGCCCGGTCAGCTGAACAAATCGGCTGAGAATGACGTAAACACAGCCCGTAGTACAGCTATTACCACTTAACGAGCCGACCTAAACAACCCCGCGGTGGGTGAAGAATGGAATTTTTTCCATCAAGGGAGTTTGGGGGCATAAGAAATACTACTAAGAACTGTGCGCGGTATCAAAAGAATAGCTTTTCAAATCAAAAGGGATAATTATTCAAGTGTTGCAGCAAATCTGGGTATACATTAATGGATATATGTTTTCATTCAGGACCTTGTAATATGTGTTCGGGAGACTCGGTGAGTGTTAAAGAAATGCAAAATTGTAAAATTTATTATTTTTTCAAAGTGACGTTCGGGAAAACAACCGCTCGTTAAATTCTGTCCCGGGTACAGGTAACGTAAACGGTCGGGTACCCGGGTACCCGGGGAATATGTCACCAGCCCTATTCTGCCCCCTTGCTATAAGCCTGCCGAATAACAACAGGCGGCGAACATCTCTCTTCTATTTCCGTCAAAAAACACAACAAACAAAATTACAATTGTTTGCCGGACACGGTTGCAAACTCCATCAGTATTGAACATTTCTCACTGCTAAAATTTAGCATTTCCACACGACATTTCCATAGTGCTACAGAAACCGTCAGACAAGTCCGCTTTCCCGCATCACCTTGTTTACAAATTGCAGACTGATCAGGTAATTTACCACATTACTCGATATTACTAGACATTGACCCGGGATGTCTTTTGTTTTTTTTGTGTATAAAGTAGTGGAAAAAGAGAAGAAAGTGTATTGTATAACTAAGATTTGTATTATTAATTGAGTTAGTACCAGCGTAGTACGTTCTAAAAATTATTTGCCGTTTTTAAATGAGAAAAACCGTGCATTTTATATGGTACACTAGGGCACATGGTAAAAACATGGCTCTTTTGATGAGATGGTAATTGTAGTGGGGTCAGGTCAATTTTCGTAAACAAGGACATGTGATCGAAAGATTATGTACGGGGACTTCGGTCATTGTAAGTACAATTTTCGCATTTCTATTTTGTTTCTTTCAATAAAATCGAACAATATTCAATCAGTCTCTTGAAGTAAAAAAATTACATTGGGGGATTCTCCTATTTCCATAATCGGTAGGCCAAGGCCCTTGGGCAAGGCCCCCAAAGCTATATTTTTTATTTTTTTTTTTTTGACTACAGTGACTGAGATAATTGCCCGAATCAACTCTGATTCGCGTGGAGAAAACAATCTGGCGGAGCATCATTACGCGAATCGATTTTCGCGGATTTCGCGTTCGAAATTGCAGCCCTGTATAATCTTTGAGAAAGCTTATTCATAAAACTTGAGTTGATCATAAATCTTGCGGTTTATGTTATGAACAATTGTTCCACGGCCTCCTACACGGTACATTGTGCTCTAATTTCTGTCCGTTTTAAAATACAAAATTGCGAATTTCTTACAGCTGCGATTCTGAATTTGCCAACCTAGGTTATGTAAACAATGGGTTACAATGGCTACCGGTTTCAGATAATATAAAATCTCACACTTTTTAGGGAAGGCGGATGTGAGGACAAAGTTATGGATCATGAAATGCCACCTTTAAGTAGAAAGCTTCCTAATCAAAAACGTTTGTATTTTTCTTAAAGAAATCAATTTTCTTGTTTGGTACATTTTTTAGTAATTTAAACCATGAAAAATCAAAAATTGCTAATTACCGTATTTTAATAAAGTCTGTTTCCTTAAGCAACGCTTTAGACCTTAGTTATGGGTATTTTGCAAAACTCACAAAAAATTAACTGAAAGCATAATTGATGCATAAGACCCACGTGTATGGTGGAACTGGGATGATTCTTGGAGACGCCAATGCAAGAGACACCTAAGACAAGTAATTGGTTGGCAGACAGTTTTGAACAAATAAGATTCAAGTGGACATAAAATATGCTTTGGCCAAAATAGAAACATGTAGTGTATTACAAAGTATTTGAGGTCACCATGGAACCGGGGTGATCTCTTCAAAATGGTTGCAAAAAAAAAAAATACATTCCCTGTCAATTTTTTTTTTTGGAAAATTAAACCATAATGCCTCTTTAATCCAATTATAATTAACCATTCCAGAACAGAATCATATATGCCCCTTTAATGGGAATGGCCCTTTAACGGGTAAATTGAGGAATGGCCGCGGTTATTTGGTAAATGGAGGATAGGCCCTTGTCTTTAATATTTAGTTACATTGAGATGTCCCTTTCATGGTAAATGAAGGAATGGCACTTTAATTTTAATAAAATTGCATTGCCCTTTCCAAGTGATGGAATGGCCCCTTTGGCCAATGGAGGAGGAAAGGAATAGCACTTTAATTGGTAACTGAGAAATGGCCGAATGCCCTTTAATTGTTAAATGGAGAATAATTAGGAATATAATTGTAAATTGATTAATGGAATGCCTTTTAAAAAGGTTAAATAATGGAGAGGAATGCCTTTTATTAGATACAAGGCGGTCACCGGCTTTTCACGGCCAAAAGAACTTAAAACCATAAACTCATCAATGAAACTCGATCCATATCTCACCAACAGAGAACTCTAAAATAATCTCATCCATTGGTGAACTCCAGCCATAACTCACCAAAACAAAAAAAAAAACCTTCAAAAACATAACTATTCAATGAATGCCACAAACTCACAAAAAAAACCTATAAACCTTCTAAACAGGTTGATGAACTCCATCCAAACTCACCCAAAGGACTTTAACAATCTAACTCATCAATGACTCACATTCACTACCTCACTAACAAAATCACTCTATAAAAACTCATTGATGGGCTCCAGTTATAACTCACCAATACATATCAAAAAAAACTCTAAACAGACTCATCGATGAATCCATAACTTCACCAAAAATTAACTCCATCCAAACACCAAAAAAAACTCTAAGAACATACCAAAAAAAAAAAATTTCATTTTTTTCCAATGAACTTCCATATTCAGACCTTACTAACAAATAATGCTTAAAACTCATCTGGGGCTCCATTATAATTCACCAAAAACATCAAAAAACTTTCTAAAACATACACTCATCGATGAACTCCAGAACTCAAACAAATAACTCTAAAAACGCTGAACATAACTCGTTGAGAACTCCATCTAAATCTCACCAAAATAACTCTAAGAACATAACTCAGCAATGACTCAATCCATAACTACTCACTCGCCACAACGCAAAAAAAACCCCCCTAAACACAAACTCATCATGAACTCCTAACGTTTTTGAAAATTGCATCATGCCCCTTTAATTCCAATTTGAGGGTGTTTTTCCTCAAATGATGCAAAAGTACTTTCCATTTCCATAAAAAAATCAAACAATTTTTTTTTTTTCAAAAAATATTACTCACCACACAAAATATGTCTAAAAACAACTCATTGATGAACTCATCCATATTTCACCCACATTACAAAAACTCTAAAACACCAACTCATCAAACTCCATAATTAAAACCTGCATATTGCCCTTTAAATTTTGTTAAGCTAACCCTGAGGGCGCTCTTCCTCAAATGATGCGAATATCCAGGCGGTGAAGGTCAGTTGTTTCGTTCTGAGTTGGGATTAGAGGTTGAGAAATATCGTTAGACCAATGGCGACATCTCCGCTAAAATTAACTCACTTGGCCATATCAATTACATTTAATCTACCTAACAGACCTCTACACCTTTTTGCATATAGCTCGAAACGCTATTTTGAGCCACTTTTCTCATCCACAAAAGATGTTGGATGAAGAAATTTTGAGAAAAAAGCACTTAAATTTTAATATTTTAGGATTTAGTTTAAATTTTGCCGTTGCCTTCATCTCACAGCTCATCTCGTTCAGCAGACCACAGTAGTTGGTGCATGGTAAGCGTACAATAGGTTTGTTAACAGAGATGGACTATTAATTTAGCTCGTCAAACCCATTGCTCAGCCCGAGCCAGTTATTTGCTCCTTTTTTTTTTTTTGTTTTTTTTTTTTTTTTTTTTTTTTTTTGTTTTTGTATATGAAAAGCACGGCTGGCTCGGCTAGGCAAGGCATGCACTGATGATCGTGACGATCACAGTATTGTGTATCGTCGTGATTGTAAACAATAGGCCCCTACTAGGTTCAAAGTAGTACCATAATACCCATGATACGATGTTGTTTCTGTCAGAAATGTCCTATTATGCCACACACTCACTTATAATAATAATCATAATAATACCCGACATTTATATAGCGCCTTTTCAAGGATACAAAGCGCTGTTGCCTATTATTATTACGCGCCTTCAGGAAATCGTCCACAATCATTTCGCTTCACTATGCTTGCACCGCCAAGCGTACATGCCTATCAGCACTTAGATTGTAATATCCCCCATAAACACCTACCCGAATTATCGCTTGGGTCGACTAAGCAAGTGAGGTAAAGTGCCTTGCCCAGTGCCCAACACAGTGCCACAGCGGGGCCTCGAACCCACACCCCTTTGGATATGAGTCGGCAGTCCGAACCACTGGGACTCACATGTGTCACTTAACTGGGGCTATCTACACGACGAAGCGGAATCATGTGGGCTTGCATGTGTCATAGGAGTATCGTGTTATTGCACACTGCACAGGCCACAGCGTAATAGTCTGTTCCGGTCTTGAAGGAGTCATTGAGGTGACGTATACGTAATGATGCGACTCTGCATTCGCTTAAGCTTTCGATGGTGCCGCCTTTATTCATGTGCATGTTGCAATGGAACGGTTCAGCGCGTGCGTTTCTTTCTAGGGTACAAAACCTAACGCGCACATTGACGTCACCCTCAAACTTGAGATCGAAATATAAGGAGTGCCGAGAACACTCTTCTAGCGGGGTTTCTATTGAGCGTCGCGACAGTGTCACGCTTATAACGCGTGATCCAATTACGCACTGACGTGCAAGCACACTTACGCGATAATTTGTTTTTACATGCCGCAACAATCATGCTGTACTGGCATGAAAAATGTTGCATCTTGCAGACAGCAACGTACGTTCCATCTGGATCTTGGAAGTCCCACATACATTGATGCGATCTGGTGCCCCTGTTAGATAGCCCCACTTATTGTTTTCGGTCTTGCATTTCCTCCTTTGTGAACATGACATCTGGTTGTCTTTAACATTCCGCTCAGTGTTTTCTTCTAACTGTATGAACACGCGATTTTGACGCAATCGGTTGCAGATTTGACGGGTGACGCACTACAGTTGGAGAACAGGCAGACTCGTCCGGACTCAATTGGCGAGGCCGAGTCACTCAGACTTGGACTCATACTCTGTGGACTCGGACTCGGGTCCCTGGACTCGACCTCAGGGCCGGGCCCCGTGCCGTGCCATGGACTCGTATTCGCCGCAGACTCAGACCTCTGGACTCGGACTCGCTTGAAACCCCAGTTGACTCTGACATTCAACAACTATACAACACAACATCTCCCATACGGGCAATAACCAGTAAATTGAATGGTCACCAGATACCATGATTTGTTTACATCCTCAATTTTCTAAATATTATCAATATGCTGTCAAACTTATCTAAATCCGATGAACATGATATTAAATAGTCCAAAGCACCATTCTCCGTAATTTTGTGAATTCTCAAAATCAGCAAAGTCAAAGATAATTGGAACTTGAATAGAAATGCTGTTTGTTGATTGTTTACATAGCATCAATGCCCGAGCAAGCGTGAAGCACGAGTGGCGGTTTAGAACCCTGAGTCTTTGTGGGAAGATCGTACTCGCGTGGAGTTTTTTAATAGCTGATTGAAGAGTCAGCGCGAGCTTTAGCACTTTATTGATAATGCGCATGCGCTTTAACAAAATTGTGTTTGCCCTGTCAAGAAGTGGTCGCGGTTGACCGAATTGTTGAGATAACTGACCTTCACCGCCTGCGAATATCCATCCCATTAAAAAATCATTTGTTGTTTTCCAGAATATTTGGAAATCAAATGCTTTGACATATGGGCCGATATTTGAATGAAGTTTCTGCAATTACCTTTAATGCCCTTTTAATTCAATTTCTAAACTTAACCCTTGAGGGTGGCCCTCCCGGGTGGGGCACTCACTTTATTTTCAGGTATGGATGTGCGGCCCGATTTCCCAACTTGGGGCTTGGGACGGATGTTGTCTCCGAAAGTAGGGGGGCTTGTAACTACACGTTTGAGGAATTTGCAGGCTTGGGAGCTGAAATTTTGGGCTAAAATTTGGCTTCTGATGCCAAATTTTTCTGAAAAGGGAACCTTAAGAACTGAATATATGCTTCAACACGGGGGTCCTTGGGAACCTCTTTCCAATGGCA
>JAMKCH010082781.1:0-16823 GCA_023653785.1 Ophioderma brevispina
GTCAGATCATTGTCATAGACAATCTTATGATTGTTGTACATACAAAATTATAATAGGTCTTCAAACATCCAGATTCAGTGACCATGGTGCACTGACCAGGGTGCAATGCTGACACTGTACACCCTCACTTACCTGTAAAGTACTACTGCATCTATACCTGAGTAGATAGGGGTTTTGGTTCATAGAAACATTCAGGCCTCCGCTCAGGTGGTGCTTAGTGACTTGGCCAGTGACCAATAATAGGTCCGCAGGATGTAGTGATAGGCGGCTGAAGTCACCAAGAATACTGGATTTAACCCTTAAGAGGAAAATGCACCCTCTTGCAAAAAAACTATTAAGGCGGGCCCCGGGATGGCCAACTAAAGCCTGAGATGAGATAATGGTAGTAAACTTATGTAAAGTAAATGTGTATCCAAAAGTATAGTGTTAAATTGTCCACTGTAAGGTAAGGTTAATGATAACAGGACTTGGAGGTAGAAACAAGTACGTAGCTATTGTATTTGATTTTTTGAAATGCCCCTGGTTTCAGGAAATTGCCCCTGGATCCTGCCTATTCCCAGGGAACAGGAGCAACTTTTTAACAAACATGACCCGGGTTGCGCGTGCTTATTGAGGCTTGCTGCAGCGTTGACTTGGACACCGACTGGTCGATGTTGAATTTGTGGAACAGGATCCAGACAATCTTGCTACACAGGTTAGAGCTGTTTTTGCTAACAATAGCTAGATTGCAGGGTTGTAACCCCTCTTCCAACGGGCACTATGAAATGATCCGGCAGCTTAGAGTCGTGAAGAGGAGACGTAGAGTTGACTGTCTATCCATTATTCGACGACCGCTTGTCCGTTCTTGTTAGTTTCATTGTAGCCCCCTGGGTACTATTGTTGAAGTCGCCATGAAGAAGTGAGGTTTTGGTGGAATTCCCAGGGGTTGAGCTGAGGGTGCTCGAAGTCTACTGATGGCGGTTTGTAGACAGATGTAACTATGATAGAACTGAGCTCAATGGTGAGGACTTCGATGTTGCTATCATCAGACATGAGGTTGCTTATACTTCGGTGACTGTTCTCACAAATATAGCACTTCCATATGTCGATGTGGTATATCGGTGGCAAGACCATTCCTGTAATGGTTGGGCTGTGGTTATCGATCCTCTGTCTGTGGGTTTCCTGCAGACAGGCGAACATCGCATTGGAGATGTTACACATATCAGCAATGATTGGTAGCTTTTTGCATTGCGAAAAACCTCCACATGAACACTATACGTCAGGCAGACTTAAGAAAAGGCCTGCGGCTTGAGGTCTAGTCATGATATGGGTATACTAAGAAATGGGTATGGAAAACGAGGGTTTGAGTTGTAGAGTTAGTTCGCTGGTGAACTGGTAACGCAGTTAACAGGGGAGACCACCAGACGGTTCTCTACTTCTCCCCACGAGTAAGTAGTAAGGACAAAGTGATACGTTTCGTTTGTTTAATTATTGTGATCAGATATTTGGGAGGAATTTTGTACCATTTATTCATTTGACTTAGAAATCTATAAAGTTAAATAGCATACGGCACCCTTTTCACCTGATGTAAAGGCAAAAACTACATGACTACTTTTGGACAAAGAGGGCCTTATAATAGATTTGACCATTTCAACCAAAATCTGTCAATTAAGCATACTAGCTTTATATTCATTATTTATATGACACTTTGGGTGTAAGTGGTTTGACAATTTTGGAACAATTTTTACCTTATTTTGGCACCTTTGATCACTAAAATATGAAAACTAGAATGACATGCACTAAAGCTTACGTATTGATGTCTCCTTGAGACTTGAGATGTAACGGCAAACGTTTCCTTGAAAATGTTGTGAAACGAAGGTATTGGGACTGCGGTATTTCATTTTGAGTCCACTTTTACAAAAGAAAACCCCAAAATCTATAAATTGGAACGGGTTCTACTTTATCCACTTAAAATATGGCATCCTCTGAGAGGGGAGATGGACAGTTATAATCAATTATTTTACGAAGAATGTATTTCGACTGATTTACCTGATTTTTGGAAATTTGAACCTTGTTTTTGGCCCAGTTTTGACTCCAAAATATATATGGAATGAACTTCTATGTTATATTCCACGAAATACAATGTATGACTCCTTTGAAGGTGAATGGACATGTTCTCAGTCAATAATTTAAGAATATGAATTTATATTTCCGACTGAGTTTACCTATTTTCGGACAATTTTGATCCCCATGTTTGGCAATTTTGACCCAAATAAATTTACTAAATCCGAGTCGGAAATGGCTTCAATTATACTCACTTTTAATAGGACTCCTTTGAAGTAATGGAATGTTCTGATAGATTATTTGAAGAAACAGAATGGCATTTCAACTGATGTTTACCTATTTTTGGACAATTTGACCTCTTTTTGGCCATTTTACCACTAAACATTAAAAAAATGAGAAAGGCCAAACCCCATACGTTGAGTACATCCCGTGGTGGTATGAATGCACTAGGTTGGACCTTTGTAAAAATTTCACGCTCGTCCAAAAAGTCATATTTGTCCTTTGCGGCCGTCTATTAGCGAAAGCAGCCATTTTACAATTCCATTACAAGTTACTATGGGAATGCGTCATCGAATCGATGATCAAGGCGTTTCTGATTCTCATGCTTCCAACTTTGCTCCCACGCGCCGCAATGGCACAGGTTGCGTATTGCAGAATACCCAAAATACCCGCGCTCTGCAGGAGCACATGTGTTTTTGTTTTGATCCAAAAATATGCCTAACATAGGAACAGTAAATGAACAGAAATACGAGGGAAAAAAATAATAAGTCTAGACTGTTGAAATATATGGAAAGAAAACATGAATTATATGCCATTAAACACGACAAAAACTAAAAACTGGGACATTTGATACGGTCTGCTTAAGACACCCCTTAATACTCAGTTGCTAAGCCACCATCACCAAAAGGAGGCACAAACATGTACAGGTACATTCATTCCTGTTCATAGGGGGACAGTGAAAAAAATGACAACTGTGTCAAGGGACTGACGAATTCAATCGAATCGCAGCGTTAGAGAGTGCATGTCACTGCATGTGTTAGCTCTCACTACCGTTTACACGTCATGCAAAATAAAGGGGCCCACAATCCCAAACATTTAGACCAGGTACAGAGTCGTGTCATGACATTGCCCAGGCGGTGGCGGCCAAGCCTCATTATAGCAATTCACCAAAAATGTCAAAAGAAATTACAGCAATACGGAGTGCAAACCACAAACCAATTTTGGTGCTTTACTGTGGGTCGGTCATGGGTGTTCCCATGACCTACATACGACCTCGTCCTCGTTCGTTATTAATACAAAGAAATCAGAAATAACCCTTCCAGTGGAGTTGATTCTTAACTCCAGGGTTTTTGGAATACGAAAATATTCCTTGACACATATAATTCAGAATTTTCGTCAAGATTTCGCTTTACTGTAAACCAATGTCGACATCTGAAATTGGGATTTGCTTGGCCGCCCTCGCGCCTGACTTGCCTTAGTAGCCATTCTAAATCAAAGAACTCCACACCACACAAGCAAGTAACTGGACTCTATAACAAAAAACCACAGGAATTTCAAAGGTATCTAATGGTGAACATAAAGTGTGCGACAGTGGCCCCAAATACCACAAAAATATCACCTTTTGCAAAGTGTGTATTTGTCATGCTAAGTTTCTAACTTGAATCCGAACAGAGACTATACATACAAGAAATCCAGAGACTACACAATACTTCATGGATAACAGATAGTGGCTTGCTACAAATTGCAACTAATTTCATTTCACTAAAACTGCCCTTTTTACTTGAGATTCACTCCAACTCTTTTGAGCTTCTGGGTTTGGTTCAGCAGCTGAGCCTGCGTCTGGAGTGCAACTAGTTGCTGATTCTGAGCCCTTGCGTTAGCTTCCGCTTGAGCTCTCACTTGGGTTTCCGATGTCTAATACCGAAGGTTTTGAATCCCTTCCCTTCTCCTTATTCATCCACGTCGCTGTTAAAATGTGGTAAACAAAGAAAGCAAAACAAACTTAGTATGAAAGCAGTTCTATGCTGTCATCAACGTGATCAAAAACTGCTATAAAAGGAGCAAAATGAAAATGAGGATCTCAACAGAAATTGTACAAAAATGCAAGGTGAAACTTTGCAAGATCTAGGTGTTTCGTACCAACCCATATTGCCAACTGTGGGCACCCAAGCCTCTTTCAATAGAGCAATTCACCAAACGAATCCAAATAGATTACAGCAATACAGACACAAACCAATAGGCCGCTTTTATGTGGTCTTGGTCATGGGTTTCCATGACCCATGAGAGGTGTTATGACGTCTCGTAGACGTCTACGGTAAAATAACCTGTCACACAATAAATGAGCTTGTGAACAAATGATCTAAATTGTAATATAAGAAAGCAGTTTTAATGATCTTTACTTGAATTTGGGACAGAATTTGTAGCCAAAACCATTCATAAACTCAATTTACACACTTACACACAAATTAAACTTTGATACCTAGTGTCCAAAAGCAGCCTTGCAGTTCAACAATGAGATGTCCCCCCCAGCGAAGACCCCTCCAAAATACAGTATGCAAAGTCCCACGTTATAATCCTCAGGTAATAATCCATGGGAATCTTCTCAGTCCCTAAGGTAACTCTTGTCCAGCAGTTCAATACGTCAAGGTTAAATTAAGTCCCGCGACGATAATAAATCCACTGTATATCAGTCCAGATAACTCACCCACGATTTCTATCTGTCCACAATTTGGAATCCTATTTTGATTCCCAGCACTTTTCTGCTTCAAAGACACATGTAAATATGACGCACTCTGCGCACATGGAATGAACCTATAATAATTCCTGGCACTGGGTGTGAACATAAATCTACCATTATTGTGATAAGAACTAGCTATCCATACTGTAAACTGATTACAACTGCTGACGGCGAACTTAGCTCAAATCTCAAATATATACTGCAGGACTTCACAAAGATCCCCATCTAAAATAGCCATTACAGCATCATCATGGCATGCATAAACATAACCTGAATCACATCACTTTCCATAGAACTCTGTGGGGAAATTCCCCTGATCTTACAATGTTTTTATCGTCAAAACATAAACAAGGTTCTAAGTTTAGCATCCATGGGGAATTCCCCACTTCCCCCTATTGTGCAATCTTAACAGGTGCACTAGCAAAACAAACTAGGGGCTTCCCCGTTCCTCTTTTAATAGTAAACAAGTGCTTTTCCGTGAGAAATCTTTCTCAAATAAAATTGAAAAATACTTTTTTGAAAGAATTAATCAAAAAAATGGAGGCCATATAACCTCCTCCCCCTTAAAAAAAAGAAAAAAATACCCCTTTCATTTTCATATTTATTCAGCACTCATAACAACATACAAATATGCTCCTTGATACAAAATATAAAGGAGTTGATTCTTCCTCCAACTGTTTTGGAATAGAAACTTTGCTTGACACACATCAAACCAGAGCACAATGATGCAGTGGCCGAGTAATAGCTCTTTTTAAAGCTAATTTTTCACTCATAAAAATAGCTTTCAACTGATATCAAACTTTGACCACATTTGGTCAAACTTTGGTCCCTGGGGATGAGGCTATCATTGATCAGTTTAGGACCTAAAAGCACTATTTTCTGGAATGAAATTGACTATAATGTTTGAAACATTGTGCTGTGCGGTATATCCTAGCGTGTTATATCGTGTCGACACCCTTCCCCTTACCCGATGCCCCGACCCGCTCCCTAATGCAATGGCCTGACAGGTGACATGAGGTCACCTTGGTCACAAAGATCACCTCACGCCCGCCCCTTCCCGATGCACCCTCCCCAACTATCTACCCACCCCACCCCTCCCAATGTATCTTACTCCTTCCCCTCCCCGATGCACCCCACCCCGACTCCTCACGACGCCTTCAACCACCTCCCAACCCCTAACTTTCCCCCAAACCCCCACCCTGTTTTCCCTTCAAACCCCCCCCCTCCCTTCCCTCTCCACCATCTTCCCCTCCCTAACACCCACCCTTCCCCTCCCAACCCCCCACCCTTCCGCCGCCCTAACAGCCCACCTTCCCCATTAACATGGGGTCACGAGTCACATGGAGTCAGCAACATCACCGGGGTCACTCAGTTCCACATTAGGTCAACCCACCCGTACCCTACCTGATTTGCACCCTCGCCTTCTCCTCCTGATGCACCCGAAAAAGAAATCCCCCGACAGAGACCCCTCCCCACCGTGAATGGCCCAAGTTTACCCAAATATCACCTCAAGCCTCTGCCCCCGTCCCCCACTTCCCCGTTACCCTGTCCCGCCCCGCTCCCCGATGGCACGGTTATACTGTCATACAGGTTTACTGCATACAATACCTGCGGTCCCAGGACGCGCGAGTGTCCCGTCTGCCATCGCGGTTTGTGAAGAGGCCAAAGTCACACGAGTCACCCAAGTCACATGAGGTCACCAATAGGTCCACCCCACCCCACCCCTCCCTTTCCACCAAGTTACATCATCTTACCTTATGGTACTCATACCGGCATGCAATATATTAAGGGTTCACATTTTGACCGGCCAAAGATCAAATGAGGTCACCAGGTCAACATGATTTCACCAACATGTGACCCTACCCCCCCTCCTTTTTCCACCATAACCCTTACGGAACCCATACGGCATGCAATTTAAGGGTTACTTTTCCACCACGATACACACACAGACAGACATCACCCAGAGTATCCCTATGTGCCTTCTGCAATTCTTGCAGACGACAGCAACAGAAAAAAAACGAAACATCCGATTCATTCTAACTTTGGAATTGAAGCATTTTAGGTGGACTATCTTTAGTTTTAGATGACTATTTTTAATTTCTACTCAAATTATTATATTTCGAAATTTGATGCAGCCATTTAAATAAAGTGGCAATTCGTCGGGCGCTTGTTCCAAGACTGGGCGACGACTCATTCATTTATGAATGTCGCTCCCCTGTGCCATGCCATCAGTATGCATTATAGGTCCACATTCGAAATCATTGACAGTGCCATTAATGCCTATACACAGGCCTGCGAATTTCATCGTGATTGCAGTCGAGTCCACCCCATCCGAGCTAGTCCAGTCCCTACTATCCCGAGTCCGAGTCCAAGTCCGATCCTTGAGGTTCGAGTCCGAGTCCCTGTGTCCAAGTCCAAGTCCCGAGTCCCTCACTCCAAACGAATTACCAAATTTATTATTCAAAAAACAAAAAAACACGCGTTTTTTTTTTAAGTTTTAATTAAAATTTCCTTGTCTTTTGGCAGATCACTTGGGACTACAGGGGATGAATAATGACTGGACAGGAGTTACTCACACTTCTGTGGGCGCACACTACGCGACGTTCGCGCTTCTTCGCCAATTGCGCTTCTGAACCGAGGTGCGATTTCACCCTGGATCATGCATTCCCGCTGCGTGTGTTCCATTCTGTCCAACAAATTATTAATCAACGTGTAGACTTGTTTTAACTCAAATTTGAATCCCAACTAACAAGTCCACGAATATTATTACTATTTAAACATTTTAATCAGCTGCTTTAAAAACTTGCAAACTTTTGAATGGAAAAATTGATCATGAACTACGCAGATTTCCTAATAAATTGAATAGGAACACTCGAGTCAAGAGAGTGAGGCATGACATGCTTGTTTGAAAGTCAGTAACATATCGCATCTCTGGTTGTACGTGGGCTGTAAATTTATGCTAACATCCCTTGGTCACTCAATGTCATACTGGCTATATTATTAGTCTGTTTAGGTAGCTCCGCAAAATGGTGGCGCTATAATAACTCAATTTCGAAATTGCCTATGGGCATTTGTACCATTTCACCCCCCTGATTTTGATACGGTGATAATTGAACCGATCACTGTGTATCGACTCGCGTGATCAATTATATTTCGCCTTCTACCTATGCTTTTTTGTAATTATTTGGAACGGAGACGTGATACTATGATGAAAAGTATCACAGTAATTGGAACTAATTTTGTTTCAATACATGTCTCACTCATCAAAGATGGCTGTTGGTGCAGAATTTGGAACGAAAACATTTTCTTGCAACTTAGTTGTCCAACGCATGTACTGGTAAACACAAAAGAAAAAACTCTAAATGACTTATAAAAATTGCACTTTTGCCGACTCGAGCCGAGTCCTCGCCGGTCCCCGAGTCATCAAAGGGCTCGAGGTCCATTCCAGTCGAGTCCGGCTAGCTCCAGCACAATATTCCTCATTACTAACGGCTCCTACGAGTCAGCTTTCATGTACCGTATTAATCCACATCGATTTTTGGTTCAGATGGGTAAATCACTGCCTTTCAATTCGAGGCTTCACCATCTTTTTTTCAATTCTACATCAGATATCAGAGCTTGCCGCCCTCTCAGTGTTTCTATTCATTTTCGCAAAACGGGCGCTTTCACTTGTTTGGACTTCTACAATGCTTTTGTTTTGTCGAAATCTGGATCGCTTGGGCCAAGTAGGGGTTCATGAATATTCTTTTTACCTATTGGGAAGTCAGGCAAGCGCTCCGCTCTCCAGGGTAAGGTTCATTCAAGAGACTGTGTATCACGCTCTTGAAATCCAGATGGTGTTTGATCATCCCACAATGCCCAGTTTTGGGAATTCACCTAAGAGGGTCATGTTCCCATAAAATCCTATTCTTAACACACAAAAACCCTGACTGAAACTCATTTTTAGCCCACAAAGCATTAGTACTTTAGGCAATTTTTTTGAATATTATGAAATGGTCTGTGGTTCCTTAACTTTTGGACCCTTTTTTATCGCTAAGTACTACATGTGTTATACAGTACATGGATAGGACATTGCTATGCATCGTGGTATTGCGTCAACGCCCGCTGTGGGATCCAAGGAGTGACTGAAACAGACGATAGTCATGAATATTTAAATTAGCACAATGGGGGTTTATCGTGGATCTGACATGGATCAAATCTTTGGATATTTTGAGGGCTCCTAATCATGAAATTATGCCATAAAAGTGTCTAATTACTGCCCAATAATATATACACACAAGTACACAATACTATCTGCATTTCCCTACGTCGTATTTAAAATCGCCATTCATTTACAACACAATGTTTATGAAGCGTTGTATTTTTGCCGATCCCACAATAAACGTTCACATACAGATCTATTTTGACGGTATTTCCGTCGATCTTTCTTAAAGAAGCTTTTCCCATATGATCTCTTTTTACGTAGCTTGAAAAACAACAGTGTAATATGCATCGTATTTTGCAATCCATTATTAGTGATTTCACATAAAAAAAAAAACCAGACATAACTTTTGTAGCCTAATTACCCCTCGACCGGCCAATTCTGTATTGTAATATGTCAGTGGCTTTATGGATGGCGTCACAAATGCTTGCAGGTCTTTGGGAAGCATCTAAAAGAATATCAGCAAAGACTAGGCTTTTTGGGACTACTTTAGAGTGCCATTTTTCATGCTGATTTTTGAATAGATGCACTGGAAAATTAATAATTTTACTTTTTTGAAACAAAATTTACAAATTTGACGTTGAAGCGACTTGGGAGTCGCTTGCCGTGTTCAACGGATTAATATAATTAATTGGTAGTTTTAATAATTTATGGTTTATATTGGGATTTAAAAACTATCATTGAGTTAAAAATATTTGAAAAATATGGCATGAAATACATTGTAGCTTGAAAGTGAAGGTATAATCTGTAGAATTCTCATCAGTTACCTTTCCAGCTATAGAATTGACAGAAAAGGAAGAAAACGCATGTTTCAGATACGATTTCTCTCCAGTCAATTAGCAAATCACTGATAGTGTTGTCTTTATGTTTTTCTTCAAACCGATATTAGTCAGATGTTTCGTTTATTGTTGTTTTCCGTAGACATGAATGTCGCGGTGATGTGAACTGCAATTTCTCGGAACGCGTGTTTTGTAAAATCCGACAGTATGTGATGCGATGCGATTTTCTTCCATAACAGCTTCACAACTCCCCAATTTTCATATGAATCCAACAGCCCTAAAAAACTAGTAGGCGTTAATCAACGGCCAAAAAGTCAATTCTTCTACACTATTATACATTAGAGGCCAAAAATAAGAATGATTGTAAGGGAGGGGGGCTACGGCACCTTTATGCAGATCCACTAGGGTACGGTTAGACATGATAGGGTGGTCAAAGGTGGATCATTTCAGCAGTCAATGCTTGATGAAATGACGCGGAAAGGTGCGATAGAGGGGAGGAAGGCACAAAGGGGGCAAGTGTACCAGACACACGGGCATGCAGCATGCCAAAGGTACAGGCACAGAGAGAAACTACATGTCACCTGTTGGCATGTGTGCACCTGAGGTAATTCGAGCCTGAAAAGTGTTCAATAAGTTACATTGTAAGATGCAGCCATTTCAGGATCATGCTAAAGATTATTTATTACTAGTAATACAATTTTATAGCTACATGTGGGCCTAAAATTTTATTTTGTACACGGTGACAGGCTTTACGCATCTGAATCTGATTAATATCGCCAGCACTACCTAACGCATATAGGAATTTGTACAAACGCATTGTAAAACAGTTGAAATCGTAGCCATAGCATTTTAGTATCTGGATTCCAACACGGTTTAGCTCGCCAGCTTGGTCAGACTGCCTTGTACAGATTGTACTGCCGGATTTTATGTATTTCAAGAATTGTTTTTGTGCTCCTTTGCAAAAATTTGTTGGCGGTGCTTGTTTTTTCATATGGCGTTATGAGTTTTTGAATTGGCCAATCAATGACGCTCGTAGTTCCTTATGGGCGACGATGTTGCCATGAGTAACGAAGCTATTGTGTGTCATTTGCACCTGGGCCATTACGTAGTGGTAGGCCCATCAGATTGTACAGAATGAACAAGATGCTTGGCTCCAGCCTCGCTGTGAGCGATTCGCAGAAGTTAGCGTAATTTCTATTATTATTATTTTAGTTTTGCTAAGCATAACTCCACAATATTCCTTTAAACATGTTTGTCATTAACGGATAAGTATTCAAAAACACATAGAATAGAAACCCTTTCCCCCTGTTACCAGCATGAGCAGGCATTTCAAAAGCCAACTTTGCATACTGCAGACGAACAAAATATCAAAACCAGTTCAGAATCCGAGTTGAACATAACCCTACATAATGTTCCTATACATGTAGATAATAATTACCTTTTGAAATATTAAGCCCTCAAAAATTTTTTCCTAAAACAGTATAAATCCAATCCATCATTTTCCGGAGAAACAACCTTTTCCTCATGCAAAATGTTGTAGTCCGCAATTTCTCAAATTTTTAATTTCTCATTAATTTTAATTTTTTTTTACATGTCATCGGCTCATATAATCTCAAAGGTGTTTTGATAGTGAAACAGGATACATGTTATCGTACATTTAAGGGCTTTTTGAATCGACAAAGTTCATGTAGGAACAGGGAAAGGTAATTCCATGTGTTTTTGCCATAACTTCAATCTGTTTTAAGGACAACATGTTAAAGACAATGGGAAGTTTCTTAGGCAGAACTAATGGCTACTTTTGACTTGCGACTACGGAAATTATATTGGGAACCTTCAATGCCGACTCCTGCTGAAACTCTTGAGATAGGAAGTGCAAAGAGCCGCGGATCAAATGAGAATTAGATATTGGTAGGAACGCCGACTTCGCTGCGGGTCAAAATGACATCTCACAATTTTTCTTGGCGGGTCAAATCAAAATCGTCCAACCGGGAACTCCGGGTCCCTGAATCCCCTGATCTTTGCATATTGCCTTATTAATCGTTCCTCCTTATAACATCATGTTGTCTGCCATCATTGCCGAATTCATAAGGGGCCAACCACAAACAATCTCCATAAATGTTCAAAAAGTCTTTTTAGTGTCCCGCTCACAGTCACGCACAGTTTTAAGCTTGTTTTTGGCCCTTTAAGAATTAATTTTATTAATATAATTATACGTAGGAGTTATGTTTTCAAAATGATCCGGACTAGATGTTGTAACCGCATGAGAAAGTATCACATAAGCTAAGAATCATAATTCTTGCTTTTCGGCATGTCGCCAGCCCAAATCCGTCTTTAAAATGTGTCCCGCTCGTTACACAAGAGCGCATATCACGTTTACATTGCAATTTTTATCAGCCCTCTTTACACTCATTTGTTAATGTCAAACATGATATTGGAGTAAAGTTTCGCAAGAGTTCTCTGAGAGCATGTCGCCAGTATTGCAGACAGATACGTTAAGATAATTCGAATGGATACAAAATTGCTAAATAATCAATACCTATGTTCCCCATATGTGATTAAATCGAGAAGATGTCAATGTTATATTATATTAGCCATTTTTGCATAAAAATCTGGTTTCAACGTAACAGTTTCCAGCCCTAGTAATGATAGAAATCCCTCCTGTTACCTTCATACCGCGACAGATACGTTACCATCCCTCCTGCTACGCTCTTGCAATATGGTTTGATAATAAAGTCGAATACACACCATGCTTTAGTATGAAGGTAATGCCTGATAAGGTATAGAGACTAAATCGTTGAAGCATGTACTTTCATCAGAACAGCACGACTAAGAAAAAGGCCCGACAGATTACATAATACGACAGATTCGTTACTTACGTGTTACGGTAGGGCAATATACCAAAAATCGGATATATTTTTAAGATCACCCATGCCATGTTCCGTGTTCTGAGAATATTAAGTTGCGATATTCAATGATTTTCAGGAATTCCTTATGTTGATATTTCGTCATTTTGGAGACCAACTTGAACAGCTTTAAGGAGAATGGCCCAAGGTGTTGGCAGAATAGTTAAAAATTTATCAGTAAAAAATTTTTAAAAAGGCCCCACAACTCACTGGACAGTTGATCATGATACCTACATGTAACTAAAGATGTAAAGTGTAAGCAATAATGGCCACATTTTTTGAAGATCGCGCCCAATTTTCAAAGTTGAAATATTTGGGCACAGTTTCATTGGTAATTGTTTAGGAACTATACCTGCGAACGAGATAGCTAAGAAATTGCGTATTTATCTCATAAAATAAGCGATTTATGTAATTAGAATTGGAATCCCAGATTGGACTTAACGGCAGAGCTGAATGCACGTTTAGTGTCCTCCATGAATAAATAGTGCCACCTCGAGAAGATTAAGGTTCTAACTTGACTTGCCTTGAACCAAAAACAGGGATGAGCGAGACACGTACATGGCGCTATTTCCCGGCTATTTCACACTGGAAGGCCAGTTTCCAGCAGCGCCGTGAATTTTATGGGATCCCCTATAGTATTATGCTAATTACAAAATTCCTTCGTTTTGTGACACAGACTTTTCTAGCTAATCACAGGTATATTTTTATACCCGTTAACCGTCACTTTTATCGGGTACCATGCTTCGTTCTTAGGAATCGCGAAATAAGGCCTGTTTCCGCGACTATCCAATTTTGCGTATTTTATTTTTCGCGAAATAAAAAGGGTTTTTTTTTGTATTTATGAAAGTTCACGTTTGAAAAGGGGTATAGGGTGGTCCCACCGTCACCAAAACCCCTATTAAAAGTTATATTTTGTCGGGATTTTCGGAATTGATTCCATCAACAAAGTATTGGGGCGCTCTTGCAAAAAAATGTGCTAAATTGCTTAAATAACAGGAATCCAGCCCTACATACTTTGATTTTGAAGCCGAAGGCACATCCTGACAACACTTGTATTTGCTGCTGATCTGTGTCCGCATTTCGATGCATAGCGTAACTGCCACCACTGGCTTGCTAGTACTACGGTCATTGCGCGTCATCAGATTTGACTGCAAATTTTCGGACACCCTAACCTCGAGCAGCAAAGGCAGCATCTTCCAGCTGAGAGGTCGAAATTTCCTTGCGACTACTCTAATTGAATCCGGCCAAAGAAGATGACCCTGTGGCTTGTGCTATCTGCTGGCCTGATCTTCCATTAACCCGTGTTTACTTGGCACAGAGAAATACTGGCATGCTCACGAATACACACCATCATACAGTGATGCATGGTACTGGAGGCCATGGCTGTACCCTAATGGATTTTGGTAAACTTCCTTATTGAATGCTTCGAGTTGCAGTTTTGCGTACGCGTACTAAGACTAATGGGAAGCAATCGTTGAGTAGACTTTAATTTGCCGTTGAGTTGTGGCTGACCACTGCTGAGACTACGTACTGCTTGGTTAACGATTATTTTTCACAACGATTTCTGTTTCAATATGTGGACGGACTTGTACCGTCATTCCACGTGATCTTTAACCAGAGTCAGGTCAAAATAAAGACTGATAAATTGGATCATTCACACATTCACAGAGCCCGCTGGTCAAATCGGAGAAAGACATCTGCTTCGTTTCATTGTTTAAGTGTGTGAACATAAATTCCTCCTTTGTGTAGATGCACCCCAAAGCAAGCGACTTTCACTAAGCATATTAGTGGGGATCCCGGCATGTGGTCGGTACCACCTGGGGGGGAAAAGGGCAATTTATAACAGGGGTACCTCATACTATGACCTCCCGAAAATGTATGAATGGCCATTCTGTAAGGGGTAGCTTAAGGAGCTAGGGCTCCCAAAGATTATACAGGGGTCAAAATTGTGAAAAGTGGTCCAATGTTTGTTGATTTGCATACCAAAATGTTTCGTATGATCACAAGGATTAAAAAAAAAATGTATAGTTTGGTTATATACCTCATATATAGACCCCTGTCATCGGATTGGTTAAAAGTGGAGCATAAATTCAACTAGTTTCCAAGAATTGAACCAAAAATGAACTATTCCCTGGTAGAGCGGGCATCTCATTCAGGACCTATACCCGGGACACCTCTGTCCCAACATAGAGACTGCGGTACGACCTAGATCCTCCGTATTATGAGTGTACATATTGAAGCTGTGTAAGAGATGAATATACAGACCGTTATTTTTTTTTCCGCTGCATGTGGGGATTCTGTGCTGTAGTGTAAATTCTGATACAAACCGGGGATACAAAAACAAGAGCAAGGGACTGGCTGAATCGCAGCACAGTAGGCCTATTCGGTGCTTTGCGGTTGATTTCTGCATAAATCAAGAGACAACATTGTGTTAGAGGTGATGGTAACAGAATATAATTGTGAATTTCACATTTATCGTATGTTGTGTGTGTTTTCATCGTATTAGGGAAATGCTTGAAGCGGTGATTGGAAAAGTTGCTAATTCGGAATTCGGGGTGTATGCTGCAGAAAAGTGGGTAACCATCGTGCCAGACAAAAAAACTGCAAGAAGTCTATTACGGTACGGCGACCGTTTTTGGACTCCATCCCATCACTTCCTCAACACAGAAAGGAGTTGATTGCTAATTCTTGACAGGTTTTGGGACCCTAATGTTCCAAAATTGTTAAAACCATTCAGGCACGCCATTACAACATGGCCTACAGCTCAATAGCTACACATGATATAGGCACTTTGTTATGACAAAAATCTATATATTCGGTAGATAAACCAAATATTGACTGCTTTTTTGTATTCGGAGCAAGGTTGAAACTAATAGGCCCTCGTGATCTCGTTTCGAGATCACCTTGGGCCTATATTTCAACCATGCCCCTCATAGCAGTCAATATTTGTATACTATCTCTGACTTAGTTATAAGAGCTGAAAACCGTTATTGTAGGTCCAAGGTTAAATTTAGCTTCTACAGTGGGGTCAAATACTAAAAATGCTACAATTTCAGTGGAATTGTTCTCATATTGTTTGTAATGCTATTACAATTAAAATACGGAAAAAAATAGTTTGAACCATCTGCAATGTGAAATTACCAAGTTACGCACCTCTTGTACTACCCCCTATACCCCTATAAGGGCTGTGGGTTATTTTTGGGTGTAACTTGGTAGTCTATACATTGTCCAAACTATACCTTATTTTACTTGGGTTACATTACAAATAATATGAGACCATTTCCACTGAAATTGAAGCGTTTTTTAGCATTTAACCCTGAGAAGCTAATTTACCCTTTGACCTACCATAACAGTTTTCAGCTTATAACTCCATAAGGGTCAGTCAGACATAGCAACAAACTATACATTTTTTTAATCCTTGCGATCATACGAAACTTTTTGGTATGCAATTCAACAACATTGGACCACTTTTCAATTTTTGACCCCTGTATAATCTTTTTGCGAGCCCCTACTTCGCTTACGCTACCCCTACAGAATGGCCTTTCGTGTATGTCATAGTATTAGGTAGCCCTGTAAAATCCTCTTTGGCCCCCCCCCCAGGTGGTACCACAAACCATAAGGCTACTTTGCAGATGGTCGTTTGATCATCCACTATGTACGGAATGGGTAGCTCGAACACGCGTACCCGGGCGAAGCCCGTGGCTACGAATTAGAGTACATAGGATATCGCGGGGTTTTGTCCGACCGGGAAAACCTGTTCGGGAAAACATTTTTAAAATACTTCACTTACCGACCTCCTTTTTGGTATATTCCGACTCCCGTGGGTGTTATTTACACTTAAAATATGATCGACCAAAAAAAAAAAAATTCTTGTGGTTTTTTTTTTTTTTTTTTTTTTTTTTTTTTTTTTTTTTTTTTTTTTTTAATGCAAATTTTAGTATATGTAAACACGTAAATTCGCTCAGCAATTTATGTTCCCTAATTTTTCGCTAAGACCACTCCAAATCGCTAAATAAATGGCCGCGCAATAAAGATGAATTACTAAAGGTCTAACATAGCAGCAGGTGATTCATATTCTTTGGAAATTAATGAACTGCAAAAATATGATATTTTGCTTAATATCGCTAATATTAGTTGCCGTGCACAATTAAATTGTTTTA
>JAMKCH010082783.1:0-10589 GCA_023653785.1 Ophioderma brevispina
TAGATCTATAGAATCTTGGTCATTTCACAACTTTTTTCTTTGTACACTAGGTAATCCTATACAAGACAGATTAACACCTCACATATCATGGCATAAATACCTTGTCATCCATTCAATTGGTGGATATTTTGCCAACTTCAGACTATCTTTAATAATGAACTTTTTAAATAATGGGATCCAAAATGTGGGCGTAAAGGTGTGGTGGCATAATAAAATGGAGTCAATATTAAAGACAAGTTTTGCATCATTCCTATCTTACGAAATATGGCCATTTGTTTGAGTTTTTTTCCCTGACAGGTAATTTGCTCTCATATTCCTTGTTTCTATTGTCTCTAAGATCCATATGGCATAATCAACCAGAATTGAATGATTGAGATCATCAAAAAAATATAATCTTAAGGAGAACCGTAACTTAAGAATAGCTTATACATATAGGTTCATAAAAATAATTATTGAACACATTCGAGTGGTCTCATGGATAAGTCTGAATTAATAACTAACATTTAATGATTTTGTCTGACCATGCGCTATTTGAATTCGTGCTATTGTATATTGGGATATGTATTGTGTTAAGCGCTATGGACGTCACAGTATATTCTACTCTTCACATGTGACGCTTCCATAATGTTTATTTTCTATTCATGCATGGACGGCAAACGTCTCCGTATCGCATAACAGGTTTACAACCAGCACTAATTTTAAAGAGCACATGGTCAGACTAGAAATGGTTTTTAATTTATTGTATGGGTTAATATAATTCTGTTTTTTTTTTTTTTTCGATGAAAACCACTTAATATGTGGTCAATAATTTTTATCAAGTATAGTTTATAATCTTATCGTTGTACGGGTTCTCCTTTATACAGATTTTTTTAAAAAGCTTTAAAAGGAATTGTATTTTAAAGCACACTGGAATGGTGTATGAAGTTAATCAAGTGGATTTTTATTAACAAGGACTGACAATACAAGTTTGCCTAGTTCCTTCTTGCCCAAATTTGTCGTGCACCTTACAACCACCTTTTACAATTCCAGACATTCCATTTCCCTTCCTGGCACTATAATTTCTAGAATCTTGACATAATAGGCAGGCTCAAAATGTTAGTTATTTTGAGTGTAATAATATATTTAAAAATACAAAGTGATAAAGTGAATAAACTCAGGTTCCCTTGGAGGGCCTGCTACTGGTTCCTGGTAACCAGTACTACCTTCCCAGGGCGAGTTGTCGGCGGCTAAACCCTCACCCGTCACCCCCATCAGGATTCTAAGGAATCTGATAGGAGGTATGCTGGTTACCCTGGTAGAATGAAAAAGAAGATCTATCTACAAGTGCATCAGCTCTGGAGAGCTAATGGTGGCCATCCACAATTCTGCCTTGCATGTTTGTCATGGTGGTTGCCCAAGGCTAGGAGGCCACCGCGAAAACTGTGGATGGCGTCAGGAAGGGCATCCGTCATTATCTTTTGCTCACAACAATCCTCACACAGCAGTTTGCTGAGTTGCTGAGGTGAATCCTTCCACCCCTGTTCCCCTTTAGCGGGGACAAACCGGATTTAAAACTTTGGTTTAACTAACTAATAAAAAAACAAAAAAACCAACTGTTGGGTCCATCCTGTATGTTTGAGAATGTTATGGTGGGAACGAGCCCCGTGGTCTATGAATGCACAAGAGCTATTTATACATCTGAAACACATATCCATAGAGGGTATAACCACAGAAAATACCACTTTATTGAGGTGTGTACCAAAGCCTTGCCCGCAGTGAGTTATCATCTTTTACTGATGTTTTCACAAACAAGATTCTACATCGAACCATTTCCCAAAATGACATTGCAAGTGCTCTACACTGTATCAAAACAAATGTCAAGTATTTAGGATAAACAATTGTTCAAAAAGCTTAAGGAAATCAACAGACATTCATGATATGCAAAAAATTCACTTAGTAATAATGCCTTGAGAGCATAAAATGAGTGTAACAGTCAGGTTATGCGTTAGGATAAGATTAAAAATTGGGAAGCATGTGACCCTAGTGAGGTGGGATTTCCCAAAACTGCGTGCCTTGTGGGATGACTCAAATCCACCCTTCTGTCTGGTACTTATGTACTATATTACAGTGGTGAGACATGTTAAGTCTATTGAACACACTAAATAGATTTATAATCCTGGGGGTGGAGGAAGTGACGGGCCCTTTCAGTAATTAATTTATATCAAGCAGGATATAAACTTTTTGTTTGACATTATACTCTACGCATTAGTACCAAATCAGTATGGGCGTGGAAGTCGTAATTGAAGATAACTTGGCTAGGTGGATTTATTAATTCGGAATTATGTTAAGTCTGAGTATGCATGCCCAGTGAAACCACTCATGAATTTCAAATTGAAGATGGGCAGTAAATTCTGCATTTGTGCTGTTAATATCAAATAAGGCCCTTGCTTCTTTGTGTCTCCATGATATTGCCGCTATATTTTGTAAGATTAATTTCATGTCAAAACTGTACTGCAGTGCAGTTTAAGCACTGTCACTACGCGAAGGTAACCAATTCACAAGGTTTTGGAACATGATGAGTACATTACCATTTAATTGTGGACTCTACCTCTGAGTGGCTAGTGAGTGCTATTTTTGCATGGTCATGATTCCAATCTGTGTGCGCGCGGAAATATACTAAATGTTTTCCAGCAACCCGGAAAACCCACTACTTCCTTCGGCAACTTGACAAACAAATGGCACCTTGATCAGTTTAGATTTCTCATGTTATTGGTGTGTGCTCAATAAATAGCACACCCACAAAGTACCTATCACCATCAGGATACCTCTATCCCATAGTTGATGACCACAGTTAATGACCACATTTAATGCAGCATTTTTGGACCCCATCATACAGCCATTGATAATGAATCTGAAGAAAACAGAAGATGTTACAATTTTCACCCATGCAGTCACCCTCAAAAATAGCTCATCTCTTTACAGATAATTAACAGTTTTTATCTACCCACTTGACAAATATTTATTATACACTACAACACTATCATTGATCCCCTGGTGTATGTGGTCTAGTATGATGCATGCCCCTCAATCTACTGTGCTCATTTTATTAACGTTGGTATACATGTAAACAATTTGCAGCGTCCAATTTTACTCATTGCCTTTGAATTATGCTGCCAGACAGCAGGAAAACAAAATCTATTAAAATTAACATAATCATTAAATTTTGAAATTTTGTTCTTTGCCTATAAACTAATAGATCATGACTTTACAGATCAATATCAGCACCATAGGCTAGAATCCACACAACACACGAGTACCAAAACCCACAATGTAAAACTCATGTTAACATCGTATTGCCCCCGATCACCTCATGCAGTTTCAATCGATTAACCCTAGGTGGGAAAAAAATGCCAATTTCATTAGGAAATAGCAATTCAAAACTCCCTCCAAGATAGCAAACTTCCCTCCAATTTCTTATTGTATTACTGTAGCTAAAGGACAACAATTTTCAGGAATGTGGTACCTGGCCAACTCCCCACTGTTTTTCATGCTGGTTAACCCCCCTGGATCACTACCCCTTCCGATCTATTGGCATCTAAATCACTATTTTGATTGGTTTACTTGAGCTGTAATATCATGTAATGTCAAAATCATAGATATCTGTTTAGAAATGGTGGTATGGTTTACAACGAGATATAGAAGCAGCTATTTTGGGTGGTTACTCAGAGGGCTATCTTCACAAATCTTGTGTCCTGTAGGGGAGAAGGTGGTGAAGTGGCCACTTGTCTACATTTGTTTCATTCTGCTTATAGAAATATAGCGGAGGCAAAGCCAGTGTTAGAAATGAAACGTATTAATGGTTGTACTTGATTAAGGTATCACATTTTTATACCAATATTTTTTGCATTATCCTTCAGCGAGATGCCAAACATATTGTAAACTAGCTCCAACGTACCCCAGAGGTGGGGTAAGTTTGCTCCAGTCAAGTGCGGGGTAAGTTAAGCCACATCCATAGGAATGCACAATATGTGTCATAGCATTGAATCCAATTTTGCCTTTTTTCTATTTTTTTTGTTTCAAGGTATTTTGCAAAACAATGTTTGATTAGTGACAGATTAGTCCTAAAGTTTGAAAATAAATAATTTCTTTGATGTGATTCTACTAGAATTTTTTTTGGAGAGAAATTGTGCAATTTTCCTATGCCAACTTACCCCATGCCCACTTGCTCAGCTTACCCCATAGGGACCAATTTAAAGTCAAAAGCAAACTCCTTCAAACTAAAACTTGGTTACAGTTACAATCAGTTTTCAAAGTTAAGGTCACATATTACAAAAGTTGCCATTAAATATAGCTTTCATCCCTGTAGGGGGAATTTGACAAATCATTTTTACAGAAGTTAAAAAAGTGGCCACATATGACTTTTTAGTGCACTTCGAATGTATGTGCAAGTGATTCACATTTTAACTCAGAGAAGACCTTGTATGCCAATGATACTAAATAGATAGTCGTGGTAAAAGTGAAATAAGTGCTTTTATCTTTTTCTAGAGGGGTGGCTCATATCTTACCCTGTGGCTCACCTTACCCCTCTGGTCCCCTAATGAGTCCAGACCAGACAGACTGTATTAATGGTGTTAGTGCCCAAAGGGTTAACAGCCCCAGTAAAAAACTTGCCATCAGAAGAAAATGCAACCCCATGTGAAATGCAGTCTTGGTTGTTTTTAGGTTGAAAAACTATGTGAAGTGCATAATTTTTAAATTTCATTTTTGGGCTACCTCTTTTTGGGGGAAGGGGGGAGGCCGCTTCTTTGCACAAAATTTCTTTTAACATTTCTGATAATTAAAAATATAATTCCAATTGGTCCCATTTTTTCATTCAACCCCTCCAACAATTGTATGCCAGTTTAGCCCGCGCCAATAAAACAAAGTGAAAAAAAACCCGCTAACCTCAAAACCTGAAAAAATTTGCTAAAATTAGATTTAAAAGCTATGCATACAGGTCTTCCAAGCAAACTTTTGTAAAGGGAGTCAATACCAACATGGTACATTGCATAATATTTTATTACTGGTACATAGATAGGAAGGACAGGTTTTGGTCAAGAAATAGATAAAAACCCACTAGTTTTTCAGGTGTCTTTCTTCTGGACATATTGTACAAAAGGGACAACAAATAAGACTATACATTACTTATACTCCATTTTCTCTACCTCCGTGCAGTTATGTCATAACCTTTACAACAGCTTTCATTTCATGCATCGTCAATGGCGTCTTTGTGCGCAGTGTGGTAAAAAACGCGTCGCTTTAAACACCAGCAATGCGGGCTTACTCTTGTGTGACCATCAAATCTCGCGCTGACGGCACTTCACTGGGTATGGAAACGGATTATTAAGAGATTTGAAAAGCAATTCAGCGTTTGTTACGGTTAATATGGAAAGGGTGGATGGGAATCGTCCAAGGATTCAAACCAGCCCCCATTCATAATGTTAACTGGCATATGAATGTCTATCAACTTTGAGATAGGTGTCTGCCAGTATTTTTCCCTCCAAAATTGGGTTTAAAAACTGCCTTTTTAAAAAAAACCCAAATTAGGATAATTTTGCATACTTTTAAAAATAAATCATGCCCCTAAATCATGGGCTTGCTTTGATATGAGAGATCAATAACACAAAATTTGGTCCTATGGGTGAGAGACCTTGCCCTTGGAGTGTACCATAATATTAAAGTGCCCCTAGTAGGTACATGCAACCAAAGTTACTATGATATTCCCTTTAATTAGAATTTTAGGTCAAAAAGCAACATCTTATATACTATGTTTAAATTGCACATTAAAACTCATTCCGCAACCAGGACGAGTCAATACATCAAAAAGGGTAGAAAAACCAATGCTACCAATCTTTTTGGACCCTATTGTTTACTGTCACACACTGTATTTTAATACAGGGATGACTCATTCACTGAGAAAATAAGACCCTCCAGTCCAAAGGGATTTCATGACCAATGAGGGTCATCTGTAAAAAAAAAATTGCCACCATATCGGCTTTACCTTCCTTGAGTCAGTGATGTCATTGTGTAATGCACTAGTCGCAGCATTAGATCGCGAGCGTTGATTCAAAGCACCAGCGTATGCATGCGCATGTATAAAGGCGGGCACAAATATTCGCAAAACATGTCTGAATGCGATGACGTCACCAACTCGAGGAAAGCTCAGTAATATGCACATGGGTGCGTACGAAGGTCGGACTGTGCCCATCTCTCTGTCTTTGGCGTTTTGGCCAGACTCCCATGCATATAATGTTGCTGTGGGGGTTTCTCTACTTCCTTCTCCTCCCACAAGAAGGTCGGTGTTCACCCCATTGGATTGGAGGTGTACAGGGTCCTCCGTTATTGTGAGTCTGAATTTAGGAATTAGAGCTTGCCATTCTATAACCAGGGGGGTCCAACCTTTTTTGGACACAGGGTCCTGCTTGGTTGAATCCACAACTATTGGGGACCGCAAACAAGTAAAATATCGGGGCTCCTCAGTTGTTTAATGACGTGCCCTACTAAAGTCGGAAGTAGGACCCATATTAATACAATATTTAACCGAAAAAAGGGAACCATAACAATAGAAAAAGATGTCAAGATTTTTGGTCCATATTTAACACAAATTTTCCATTTTGTTGCCTAGTAAAAAAGCAAATTTGAAAAAAAAAATTGGCTTCATTTTGAGTAATTGGACAATTTTCCAACATTTTTTAGAAAATGTTGGTTTCAGATTGATAAATTGGACTAATTTTTCCACAATGTTTAAAAAAGTTTCAGTTCACAGATTGTGAAAAATTGATCAATGAAATTTAAAAAAAAAACTCTATTAAGATATTTTATTTTAAATTTCTTTTGACAGTACTCACGGGGGCCGCATGAGAGCTCTTTGCGGGCCGTAATGGCCGCGGGCCGCAGGTTGGACACCCCTGCTATAATCCCTTTAATTCCATATTTAATCTGCAAGCTGCACTTAGGTAATTGTTTAAGCTAATTATAATCTGATTCAATCAATGTTATATCTAAACACACACAAATAAAAATCCCCAAATCCTCCATCCTTATTCTCTGTATGACTTTGTCAAAGTTATGACAACAAATAATATTTCCTTTCATTGTTTAGGTAACTGTTGTGTGATAAGAGGCATCTGAACATTCTTTCCTAGTCATCATTCTTTACTATTCATGACTTTTGACTTATAAAAAATTATAGCAGATTTTGGGACACTTAATTATTTGTGTGTTTTTAAATTAACATTTTCAAATCTTGAATCTGGCAATTACTTACTACTTCCCATTCCCCACCAGATCAAATGACTATACCAAAAATTTGAAAAGATATTTAAACAAAAAAAAACCTCGGGTTCATGCTGTTGATCAAAATGAGTACTGAAAAAATATTTGTGATCCTGGTTGTCTCAACTGTGGGGCCAAAGGATCACCATGCAGAACGTTCAAATTTACTTTTTGTCCTTTTTTTACACTTTCTTTTCTCAGAACTTAGGCTAACTTCTACTTCCGGGGGGACGGGTTGGCGTAGCGTATCCTCCCTCGCCTTTCTCCAAGGAGCTCGGGTTCATTCCGGGTCAGTGGCTCGTTCTCAGTGCTTATGTGAATTTTTTGTTTCTCGTCCATACTCTTTCCCGCAGTTTTTCTCCGGGTACTCCGGTTTCCTCCTGTTCTACAATCGGCTTCTTGGCATAATCTGTTCTGGTATTATGGTTCCTATGATTGCTGAGCGCCTTTCATGGGTGCCGCACAGCGCCTGGACACGTTTAAGTGGATATGTCTCGCTTTACAAATATAAATATTATTATTTGTATTATTCTTCTAGCCCGATCACTTCGCGGTTGCATTGTTTTTAGTGCAGTGACTGAACCAATGCTAACAGCTAGCGAGACATAGGCAATTCTCGACGGAACCTGCCTTTGATTTTTAGACATAATGTCTTGCCTGCTAGGCTGTTTTTCAATGAACTGTAATCCGATATCATCTGGTCTGCATACAAAATTTGGCTGGCTCAATGTTACCACAGGCCAAACTTGACTGCTAAAACCATTGTGTGAGAAGGAAATTGCCTATCCAGGTCCTGAAAATCTGATAAAACTAATTTGCATAATTGAAGAACCTACTGTATTTTTTTAAACAGCAGTCCCCTGAATTAACCAACTACGAGCCAATACATGTGAACTCCGTTTGACTGCGACGTGCTCAATGAGAACTAACCAATTCCCCTTAGGGAGCTGTCATTATTTATGCCATGGGGGGTAAATGGAGGATGTCAACTTTTCTTCGCAAAAATGTTTCGTTCCCCCCCTTGCTTTTCCGTTCAAAAATTTCACGTTCCCCCCTTATCGAGCTGATGTCCCATTAAGTTTCATGTTCCTTTGACCTTTGACCTGGCACGTGACCTTTGATCTCAGCACCTATAGAGTGATCGCATGGTGCACCTATGAAAAGTTTTGGTTCCAATTGAACTTCAAGTTTTCAATTTAGATCAATTTTACATTTTTTAGCCCATTTTCCCCTTGACCTCACATGACCTTTGACCTTTCAAATGACCTTTGACCTCGATCACATATGGGGATGCCATGTGCCGCTATTACAGAAGTTGGTTCCAATTGAAGTAAACTTTTCAATTGAGGCAATTTAAAAAAAAAACTCTATTAAGATATTTTATTTTAAATTTCTTTTGACAGTACTCACGGGGGCCGCATGAGAGCTCTTTGCGGGCCGTAATGGCCGCGGGCCGCAGGTTGGACACCCCTGCTATAATCCCTTTAATTCCATATTTAATCTGCAAGCTGCACTTAGGTAATTGTTTAAGCTAATTATAATCTGATTCAATCAATGTTATATCTAAACACACACAAATAAAAATCCCCAAATCCTCCATCCTTATTCTCTGTATGACTTTGTCAAAGTTATGACAACAAATAATATTTCCTTTCATTGTTTAGGTAACTGTTGTGTGATAAGAGGCATCTGAACATTCTTTCCTAGTCATCATTCTT
Source organism: Ophioderma brevispina (assembly GCA_023653785.1). Classification (NCBI taxonomy): domain Eukaryota; kingdom Metazoa; phylum Echinodermata; class Ophiuroidea; order Amphilepidida; family Ophiodermatidae; genus Ophioderma; species Ophioderma brevispina. Next base: position 9,012 of record JAMKCH010082783.1, read on the forward strand.
TACTATTCATGACTTTTGACTTATAAAAAATTATAGCAGATTTTGGGACACTTAATTATTTGTGTGTTTTTAAATTAACATTTTCAAATCTTGAATCTGGCAATTACTTACTACTTCCCATTCCCCACCAGATCAAATGACTATACCAAAAATTTGAAAGATATTTAAACAAAAAAAAACCTCGGGTTCATGCTGTTGATCAAAATGAGTACTGAAAAAATATTTGTGATCCTGGTTGTCTCAACTGTGGGGCCAAAGGATCACCATGCAGAACGTTCAAATTTACTTTTTGTCCTTTTTTTACACTTTCTTTTCTCAGAACTTAGGCTAACTTCTACTTCCGGGGGGACGGGTTGGCGTAGCGTATCCTCCCTCGCCTTTCTCCAAGGAGCTCGGGTTCATTCCGGGTCAGTGGCTCGTTCTCAGTGCTTATGTGAATTTTTTGTTTCTCGTCCATACTCTTTCCCGCAGTTTTTCTCCGGGTACTCCGGTTTCCTCCTGTTCTACAATCGGCTTCTTGGCATAATCTGTTCTGGTATTATGGTTCCTATGATTGCTGAGCGCCTTTCATGGGTGCCGCACAGCGCCTGGACACGTTTAAGTGGATATGTCTCGCTTTACAAATATAAATATTATTATTTGTATTATTCTTCTAGCCCGATCACTTCGCGGTTGCATTGTTTTTAGTGCAGTGACTGAACCAATGCTAACAGCTAGCGAGACATAGGCAATTCTCGACGGAACCTGCCTTTGATTTTTAGACATAATGTCTTGCCTGCTAGGCTGTTTTTCAATGAACTGTAATCCGATATCATCTGGTCTGCATACAAAATTTGGCTGGCTCAATGTTACCACAGGCCAAACTTGACTGCTAAAACCATTGTGTGAGAAGGAAATTGCCTATCCAGGTCCTGAAATCTGATAAAACTAATTTGCATAATTGAAGAACCTACTGTATTTTTTTAAACAGCAGTCCCCTGAATTAACCAACTACGAGCCAATACATGTGAACTCCGTTTGACTGCGACGTGCTCAATGAGAACTAACCAATTCCCCTTAGGGAGCTGTCATTATTTATGCCATGGGGGGTAAATGGAGGATGTCAACTTTTCTTCGCAAAAATGTTTCGTTCCCCCCCTTGCTTTTCCGTTCAAAAATTTCACGTTCCCCCCTTATCGAGCTGATGTCCCATTAAGTTTCATGTTCCTTTGACCTTTGACCTGGCACGTGACCTTTGATCTCAGCACCTATAGAGTGATCGCATGGTGCACCTATGAAAAGTTTTGGTTCCAATTGAACTTCAAGTTTTCAATTTAGATCAATTTACATTTTTTAGCCCATTTTCCCCTTGACCTCACATGACCTTTGACCTTTCAAATGACCTTTGACCTCGATCACATATGGGGATGCCATGTGCCGCTATTACAGAAGTTGGTTCCAATTGAAGTAAACTTTTCAATTGAGGCAATTTAAAAAAAAAACTTAACAATTTTTGACCACACAAACACACATACACACGCACAACGGATTGCTAAGTGGTCCTGCCAGCTATAACTGGCGGCCCACAAAAATCTTAGT
>JAMKCH010082784.1:0-57811 GCA_023653785.1 Ophioderma brevispina
TACAAGTGGCCCCCGGGTAATATCCGCATACTTCGATGGATTTAAACCAAACTTGAGTCATATAGGTGTAACATGGGATCCCTCATTTCTTGAGGTCAAAGGTCACACACCAAGGTCAAAGGTTATGCGAGGTCAAGTTGTAAGATAGGCTGAGGTCACTGTTGTTGTTGTCTGTTGAGTCTGTTATTGTTGTGAAAAAGGGTTAAAGCGGCACTGGCACATTTTCACAAAATATGAAATTTCTTCAATTTGCTCTCAAATGATATATCTAGGCCATTGGAAGAACAGAGATATATTTTACACATAAAAATAACATACCCCAAAACAGATAGGGACATTGATATGAGGATTAAGACATCCAGGTAATTTGTAGGCCAACTTTTAAGTTTTCCATAACTTTAATCAACAAATGTGTATATTACATGAATATTTTTGACTCGTACTCACTGATATTAAAACCACAAAGGTTATAGACCGATCAAACAGTGTGCATAGCGTGGGAAACATGCATACGGCGTGCGTGTTCTTGTGTTAAACGCCATTTTCGTCGTCTGCTGAATTTAACATCACCGTTATAAAATCGTTCTGTTTACCCATAAGGAAGCTGATTTGGTCTTAATCAATCAATCAATCAACTTTTATTTCAATATCATCACATAAATCTTACAAAGACGCAAAAACAATGATATTGAGGAGATGATCGAGAGGCCAATAAGGCCAGATGTGATCATCCCCTAAACCTAAGAAGTTTCATACAAAATCAAACAAAATGCACACATACACATACACAAAACAAGACATGCCCCAACAAAACTCGTCCATATTCAGCTACGAGTATAGATTTGAATTGATTTCTAAAACACTTAGTATTTTTGCACATTTTGATATTATTGTCCAAAGAATTCCATAATTTTGTTCCAGAATTTCTCACAGCGCGATCGGAAAACAGTTATTATTAATACTGTAATTGTGGGCATTTCTTGTATGGTATTTATGTATTTGGGCATGTTTTACAAAGTAATTCTCAAAGGTTTTGGTGATTGGATAGTATAGTGTTTATACATAAACACTCCAAGTGCCAGCTTATTAATACATTCAGCAAATTGAATTTTGAGAATAATGGTCCTGAATGACACCTATAATGACTATTCGAAATCATCCTTACCGCCCATTTTTGCAACTTAAATATTTTATCTAAATAGGTTTTATTGGAACTACTTCATATTAAGATACCATAGTTTATGTAAGGTAATACTAACGTACAATATAAAGAGTATAATACATATCCAGGTACAAAGTGTTTTAAGTTTGGGGAGTAAACCAACATTTCTTGAAATATTTTTTGATATTTGATCGATGTTCATCGATGATAATACCTAAAAATTTGGTCTCATCAACTCTCTCTAATGTCACGTTATCAAGTACAACATTAAAATGTTTTGTAGTATTGACCCCCGTTTTGTCTTGCCAATCATTACCTTTTATTTCTTGTCTGGAATATTTAGAAGTTACATAAGGAGATCCCAACAGCATATAGTTAGTTTTGCTCGCATCTACCGATAGTTTGTTTGCCCTGAACCAGTTGTTGATCTCTTGTAATTCACTATTGATTACATCAATTTTCGTGGCTATATCAGGATGGGAGACAGTAGAGTAGTTATCATCAGCAAATAAGACCCATTCAGCAGTGAACGGCCTTTACAATATCATTTTCGATAGAGAATAAATAACAAAGGGCTAATTGAGACCTGGGGTACCAGCATTTTATATTTTAATAAACTGGCATCACACGAGTCCAGGATGCAAATGAGGTAGTACATTGATTCAGTCATGCGCTGCATGTACGTGTGCAGTAGCCTGAGGAATGAAGGGCAATACATCTTTGCATCAATGGGAATTCTATATGAAAGTCTACCCCATTTGTGATTTGAGGTCAAAGGTCAAAAACCAAGGCCAAAGGGTCATGTGAGGTCAAGTTGTGTAAGATAGGCTGAGGCTTATCATCACAAAACGAGACGGCAGGCGACACGAGCGGTACGAGGACCGCGATGTATTTTTTTGCAGTAGTTTACTCTCGTGAAATAGGCGTTTTGATCTGGCTTTACATATGTTTGAAGAGAAACGTTAATGCTAAGCCCATAAGTTGTGGGACAACTGAGAATCATTTAGAGTGCACGCACAATACATAGGATTGAAAATATCCAAGATCTAGTCATATCATCATATGTTGATGAGGCGTGTTTGCCATACACGTGTATTATTTGCTGTTTGACAAATATTAGTATCCTGAAAAGTTATTTTCTTCTCCATTTGCATGTCATCACGAACAGCAAGTACAAAAGTTCACACCGGTGTGGCGGTTAACGTCAGTATTTGGAAACAGTGTAGTTTGAGAATAGCGTAATTTATCTTCTATATTATATAGGAAGTTCGACATGCCATATGGAAGTATAGACACCTTCCCATGCTTCCACAGTCCAATGTTCAACATCAGCCGACTCTTCAACCTACGTATATACTACAGCGTTGACTAAAATTTACACTCAGGAATTAGACCAAAATCAGATAAAAATTAATTTGTGGAAGAGTTCATAACTAGTTATGCTAGTACGGTCCGGGCGGCAACATGTACCCTCGGCCCATCCTGTAACAATAAACTGCATCATCAAACTGCGTAATCCACGACATTTTGTTCGCATCAAAAGCTCTGGTGAACGTTCGTTCATTTTGTAGTTATAAACCGAGAAGGTATGGTACCTTCAAAATGGGCGATGGAACAATGACTCTGCGGATGTTTTAACAACATCGGCAGTGCATCTTTACCATGTTGTGCCGTGCTACACATTTGGGAAGGTTGCTGAAAGCGTTGGGGATGAAGGCCTACGTTGTGGGACTGTCTCTATTAGTACCTATGCTCAAACATCTCTGCTCTGATCACAGCGAGAGGGAAGGTGCGAGACAACAAGGGAATTGACGGTGGCATTGTTAATGATATTCTGATGGTATGTTGTTGTGGTTTTTGTGCTCTAAGCAAAGAAGCACTCAAGAAAGGTCTGTGTCAACCCACTCGGAGCAGGCCAATCTCTCGCTCGACAGTAGAAAAAGTATTCGGTAAAACTTGTTGAACCATTATATGTCTGTTGTGTAGATGGAGACAATTGAGTAAAGGGTATACAATTTTAGGAATGCGTTTCGGACGTTAACTTAGGCTTATAGGCCAAAATATGATCATTGACACAATAATGAATTGTACGAGTTGAGGTTAATTTGGAATAAAAACAATTATATGGCGGCTATACTTATGAGTATCAATAACTTCGCCTTTATAAAATGGATTTTTCGATGATTGTTTGAAGTCAAACCTCTGCAACTTTAGTTATCTACTTCTCAGGCAAGCTATTACTATTTGAAACATATCATTTTTTTTTTTTTGGTTGTATCGGTCATAATCCTAAAAATTTGCGGCTTGGGCAGTGATACGGTGCGCGTTAGAGAGCATTTTGCTCGGACCTAAAATGTATCTTTTTTACCTCACCGGTGTAAAAGTAGAGAAAGCATCGGGAGCAATAGTCCGGCTCCATAGACGACAACGGAATAAAGTTGTTTAGATGGACTAGAAGGTACGAGGACTTAATTCTACACCAGGCAACATTTAGTCCTCAGCAGTGTTTAAAGGTGCATTTCGGGATTCAAAACACGTTCCTTTTTTAGATTGCGCGGATGTGGAGTTGCATGATAAATTGAAAACCAATAAGCCACCAATGAAATCTTTCGCCCACTGTAAAAAATGTAAAACAGGCCGAACCATCTGAGACCGCTTGAGAGTGAGAGAAAGAGAGATCACCGCAAAAAATTAATGTTTCATCTGGTCACCATAGTCACGAACTATAGGGCTTACCGTATAACTGGAATGTCCGCGAAGAATGTGACAATTACAATTCAACCTGCCTAAACATGGGAGGGATTACGGAATTTCATATGTAATGCAGGAAGGCAGGTAACCTTATGACATCTCGTGCTTAGTAATCCTGAAGGGACGTATCAAGGGAGCGATTTCGATTGATTCACGTAAAAACGAAGCCTTATTTTACAATATAAATAAGTCGCGAACTACTTGGTCTTCTTAGACTTCGGTACTTTATTCTCTGATTAGGAGGTATTTTATAAGGAAAGGATGGGAAGGCGGACGCAGAGACAGAAAGCATTAATACTATTGTTGGAAACAATTGGGAGATACGTTCTTTGCAAGAAACGCTAGCAGGACGTTATCTGTCATAAACTAAAGGAGGGACCCCCGGAGATCTATAACCGGAATACTTCAAATTGTCCTTTTCATCCCCAGCTTTTTAAAAATTAATTTAAAACAGGAGTCTTATGATTTTGAAAACTACTTGGTACTCTATAGGTTTGGAAAACATGAGTAGAAAATAATCGTCCCTAGAGGCAATTTGGATGCCTCTAAGGGAAAGATATTCTATACTCAATAGTCTATTGTATGTACATTTTATTGGGACCAATCCCACGAACTATTAGTTCATTTCTGAGATTCGATTATTTTCAAGGGTGTTTTTACAAGTGCCATTATTCTTGTAAAATGAAAAAAATGGTAGTACGTAATTAGTTATTGTATGTACATGTTTATGGAGAGTGCAGGAGTTTTGAGTTAAAAAGCATGAGCAGATCTCAGGATACACAAACTTATTGTACGCTTGTCACGTGCCGACTATTTAGGTTTTTAAGTTTTTTATTAGAAATCAACGAAACATAATTGTTTATGGTCAACCGGGATTCAAAAAACCAATAAGCCTATTTAGAGTTCAGGCATCGCTGCGCAGTCGGGTGGGGTCAAGTGGAAATGTACTTCCGGTTCAGGAGGAGTATCGCGAAGCGCATTGAGCCAGGTCAGAGTAGATGACTTGTGTAGCGAATAGCTTGGATTCTGGTGATATACTGCATAATCTCCCGGAGTGAAGTTTCCAAACGCTCCAGGTAAAATGCAGTCGCTGCAGCGACTGCCTTTAATATTGAAGAATACCTTATATTGACATTTTGGATCCTGGTTTTGAAACATCTAAAGTGGGGGGTTCCGCGCGTCCGAGTCATTACGCATTGACGGCAAACAAGTTCATCAGGCGGGTGACACCTTGTACAAATGCCCATAGACAATTGCATGACGGTGATAGAGCCACCATTTTCGATAAGCCCTACGAATTAATATGCATAAACGTCACAATTGATTCAACCGGGGGATTGAGTCGGCAATAGCGCCACGCACGAATGGCGAACTATAAGCTAAGATTTCAGCAGATCAGTGTTGCAGTAAGCATCCATTCTCTTGATCGAGATGTCCTATCCCGATTTATTTAGGAATCCTGGTTCCAGTCAGCCAACGGTCTCGGAAGAGTGAAAAATGGTACCCATATCCTTAACAGCAGTAAATTTTATTAAACGCTAAGGGGCCTTCTTGGTCGAGACATCTCTCGAAGTAGATAAGTAGGAATTTGAGCAAAGAGCAACCATGGCAACTGTAAACCAAACAGAATCATCTATTATTCCCGGCACAGAGCTACAAGCTTGCAAGTGGTTCTTCACCATCAAAGTGACATAAAAAGCTGTGCGTTTGCAGACAATCTTCTAACCATGAAGGGGACGCCCTTAAGTTGTACAGGGATCGCGTGTACAGGGAAGTGGGTTATACTTCCAGCCACCAAACAGTCGGATATGCGCAGTAAGAATTGCAACCACAAAGGGCTTCTTCCATGCCAAAAATAAGAGTATAGTGTTTCCTGCTGTATTGATTCACCAAAAGGTAGTAATTCCAATATAGCTAGAAGAGTGCATATATTTTTTAACTATTTTTTTTGTGTGAACTAAAACATTCCATAGGTTCATTTGGGGTAACCGCATTCACCGAGAGTGTTACCCTTTAACAAATTGTCATAAATAACAAGCAAACTCATTACGTGGATGAAGTTCAGTGTTTTTGCTCATTTTCATTTTTTTAAAGTTGTTAGTGTTATCATTTATGAAAAATTGTCAAGGTTACACTCTCCTGAAACGCAGTGACCCTATCGGGAAATTTCAGTTCACGTTTTCAACAATTAGGTGCAAAACTCTTCTAGATAGTTTGGAAATATCACCTTTGGTGCACCAAAAAGCAAGAACAACAATGATACTTCATTATTTTTTGTCATTGAATCGGTTGACTCATTGTTAGTGGTACATATTACCTTATTGATAATAACTCAATAACTATAAGGTTGATGTCGACATTGGATAATACCAACAAACTAAGACCAAGGTTGTCGACACTGGATAATGTCGACAGACTTAGTTTGTCGACATATGCTTAAACACAATCAGTTGACCATCCCTTGTAGATAAATGGTCCTCTTTGGCGATGATAAAATGCTTTATATTGTGCTAAGTTGCGCGATTTGTGATATGATCATAGAAACTTACCGGACGTAATTCAGAAAAGTACTACTTTTTATTCTTATACAGGATATGCAAAATCGGTTTACGATTTCTAGAAGAAAAGCTTGTACATGTTGCATAAAGGCTCATAAATAGTTCATCAAAACTAGTCCGACTCGGGGGGGGGGGTAGGACATGCCAACCATGAGCAACAGCGAATTCAAAACGGCATCAACTTCCGGGTGCTAGTCTGTTTCAAAGACTTAACGGTAGGAGGGCGATCTTACGCATATCGAACGGTTACACAAAGACTTGACTAAAGACTAGGCCTGGTCAACAAATATTAAGTCTACATGACCGTTGTTGGAAAATACACTATTTTGCAGCGAGGTTAATCCACTAACCTCGACGGATTTTTGACGTCAATATTTTTTTCTTAAATTATCATGATGTTACTAAGATCTTTTGAACAAAGGTTTAAGAGATGATTTTGTAATGTCACTGGGACCGAGACTGCCATAGTAAATGCTAAAATGCACGTAGCAGTTCCCCAAATTACCGTTTGGAAATCCCCAATGCCCAAATCGAGCAGATCGTGTCCTACCCCCCCCCCCCGGTCCGGCTTTAATACATGAGAACTACCTGCCTATTGCTCGTAATGGAACTTTTCTGATGTTTTTAGCCAATCAGCAACATTATAAGAATGGCGGTAGGGCCGAAGAGGGCTACTTAAATTGAAGGTGCAATAAGCTGCAATACTACAACTGCTTATTGAAGTTAGTGTTGGTAATTTACCAAATCAGAAAGGTTCTATGAAAGGCGAGTAGTTCTCAGTAGAAAATATTCCGCGGTCATGTTCTTATATGATTAAATAATAATCTTTTAACATGCGCCTAAAGAGGGGCTCTTGTTTGAAATTATGTAGAACTAGTCTAACAGATTACATGGGTTCCCATGCATGCACCCACCTTAAAACTAAATTATAACATGATTTTTAGCATCTCTAAGACATCTCCTTAAATAATTCTGATGTATACCAAAATCAAATATTGTCCCACGGGGTCCGTTTGCCGCCATCTTGGATCTAAAGAAATCAGTCATATGAAGTGGTTCGATTTAGTTGAAAAGTATCTCAAATGATTGGTCTCGTCATAAGGAATCAGAAAATATATACTTTGGCATATTTGCCATGTTTGCGATGTTCTGTTGTACAGTTCAGTTTCCCGTGTTAGGAAACAGACGATACATTACGACCCATGATTGATCGTTCTGAATACCTGTAAACGCAATTCTCCATGATCGGAATATTAATATTAATGTTATGATAGACGTATGATGCCCACCTATTGCCTACTGATAGTGAGACGGGGAAAATCTGACGAGTTAAAAAAAAATCCCCATTCAACTCCTAAAATGTAAAATAAAAAACTTAGCCGCCAAGAATCCCGTCTTACCCAAACTTCCATTCCCTTATAGTGCAGTCTCTTTTTGGCGATTTTCACATACAGCTCACGTCTTCAAAAGCGAGAAACACATAAATCGTCTCTCCTGAAATGAGGAGCATTATGGTCAGTCTAGTTTCAGTACAACCATAGAAGATGGGGTGTAACGTATCATTATTGTAAAAAATTCCAATATATATTTTTTGCCAAGTAAATTAGTGATTTTTGCAACTAGCCACTTGGAGTTGAGTGAATATAGTTTCAGGTTTCTACTTACCGTTTGAAATAAATTTTTGGTGTGTCTCTCTGAACATTGATGTAAATGTTTAAAGGGGTATCGTGATCCACAACCTCGTCCCCCCGACTTACCTAAAAAAAACTCAGATTTTTATATCATCTGAACCGTTAGCCTTAGTAATCCATGGGTACAAAATCTTACGTGCAAATCGGTCGTATCTTTAAGAAATTCGCAATTTTGTATTTTCTGTCCGTAAACGGACAGAAATTTCAGCACAGTGGCCTATGGGGCCGTGGGAAACAAGCATTTGCTCATAACACAAAACCGCAAGATCGGGATCAACTCAAAATTTTGTGAATAAGCTTTTCTCAATGTTATCTAGTGAACAATGAATAAAACAAAAGGTGCTGGAATCACGAAATGCACCTTTAATACGGTAACACCTAATTAAGCCTTTTAAAGGTGCAACAAGAGATTTCAAGTCATCCATATTTTCTGTGATATGTAGTGATTTCATTTAGACACGCAATATTCCATGCCTTTTATTTGGCTACAGAAATAACTTAAAATGAAAACAAAAGGTGATTTGTATTTATGCATGTTTATATTTCAATATAACATACGCTGAATTTCATATTTGCTCCTATAGCAAATTAGAAATTTCACAATTTTTGCACCAAAGAAACAGTTCTCAGCTTAATCCTTTCAGATGGGGACATTTTTGATAGAAAGCTTTACACCAATGCAAAAATCAGAATTTTTACATTTTTAGGGGCACCTGTCATTTGAAATCGCTCGTTGCACCTGTAAAGTGCAACGAGGGATTTCACATATCAGTGCTAGGTGTCCCTTAAAATTGAAAGCCTGTTTTTTTGCACTGATATACATATAAATAACACTGTTAAAATATTCGTAAACATTTGACTCCGTAAATTGAAAAATTCCGCATTTTTGTGTCGTCTGCTTCACCAGGAAGACACATAGGGATGGCTTTTTCCGTAGTAGAGGCTGTGGCATGTGGTATTTCTCATCTCACATACGCATTGACTGATTAACTTCATACTTGGTCAGAACTGACCTTTGATGACCCATATGTGAACTTTGACCCCATTTTGTGAAAATCTATAAAACTACATTTCTTTGGCACATAAGATGCTATGGTCACCAAAGTCACTCAAAATAAACCACTGGCCACGACTTAATGTAGGATGTACCCAGATTGACATTTGATGACCCCTAAGTGACCTTTGACCCAAAAGAAAAAAAATAAAACAAAGGTTAACAATTGCTCATTTCTCATATACGCATCGACTGGTTAACTTCACACTTGGTCAGAAGAACCACTGGCCCAAGGCTCGAATGTGGTGTAAACGAAGGCACCTATGATGACCTATATGTAAACTTTGACCCTATTTTTTGAAAATCTATAAAACTACATTTCTTTGGCACATAAGATGCTATGGTCACCAAAGTTACTCAAAAATAATGTACACAGATTGATTTTTTGTGACCTTTGACCCAATTTTATAATTGGTAGTAGATCTACTGGCCCAAGGCTCGTACGTGGTGTAAACAAAGTGACCTTTGATGACCCATATGTGAACTTTGACCCTATTTTGTGAAAATCTATAGAACTACCTTTCTTTGGCACATAAGATGCTATGGTCACCAAAGTTACTCAAAAATAACCATTGGCCATGACATAATGTGGGATGTACACAGATTGACCTTTGATGACCCCTAAGTGACCTTTGACCCAAATGAAAAAAAAATAAAACAAAGGTTAACAATTGCTCATTTCTCATATACGCATCGACTGGTTAACTTCATACTTGGTCAGAAGAACCACTGGCCCAAGGCTCGAATGTGGTGTAAACAAAGGCACCTTTGATGACCTATATGTAAACTTTGATCCTATTTTTTGAAAATCTATAAAACTACATTTCTTTGGCACATAAGATGCTATGGTCACCAAAGTTACTCAAAAATAACCACTGGCAATGACATAATGTGCGATGTACACAGATTGATCTTTGATAACCCTTATGTGACCTTTGATCCAATTTCATAGTTGATCTACGACTCCCGTTCGGACCCGTTGACAAACCGCGATGGCAGGGGAACGATGTATTTTTATTGAAATACCGTATTTTCCCCTTAAAAATACGGATTTTCCCCCGAAAGCATAAATAGTCTATGACAATTAAGTGCAATCTACATACACTCAAACACCTAGACATGATAGGACAATGAACATCTACGTGTATACCTTATACTCACAATTGTGTACATCTATAGATCCAAACTCACGTTAAAGTTCTGTTTAGTTTATTCTGTTTAGTTTATGGAAATGTGGTTGCCAGACGCCTCCCAGTGGCGTATCTTGGGGTTGTTACGGGTGTACCCAAGGACAGAAAAGTAACCTCCCGTGGTTCATAAAACAAAATTCACAATGGCTAATTGTAAGAAGATTGACTTGACTTAATACATAAATGAAATATGATTAATCACACAATATACACAATTAACAATGCACAAAAATTATTATGTTTCTTACTAGTGATCACTGCTCACCTCGGAAAACTACGCCAGCGAAGGGCGAAGCCCGAGGTGAGCGAACATCTAATTGACGAAAGTTTTAGTTTAAATTTACTCACTATTTCGTATCCCTACAGCTGCATTGAACTCTTATGTACATTTTATTCCACATCACAAGTAGCAAATTATGTCTCTATCTGCTTGTCTGGTGAAAGAAAGTCTTCCCATGTACAACAGTATGGCACTAGAAATTCCCGTCAGCTGACCGGTCTCGCAAGGTCAGAAAGTTAGATGTTACGCTGGTTCCCTGCAACTTTGGTCTCTCACCACTTCACAACTGACATAGCTGATCCATGAAGCGAAGCCCGAGGCGGATGGAACCAGCGTAGTTAGCCGTCCCGTCAGCGTTTGTTGATTCGCACTGGAAGACATTTTAGGGCTTTGAGAAACAAATTTATTCGTTGGATTTTGACATGAAAGAGGTAAAAAAATCTGCGATTAGGGTAAATATTCTGACTCAGGATAGTCTCAGGTATCTATAGAATCCTGTTTCGATGGTCAAATGCTTCAAATATGGGAATAGGGGATCGTGTCATTGCGGGAATTGTTTTTACCCGCATCCTATTCTATAATACGTAAAAGAAAAACTAAAGCTTTGGGATCGCGCTGCGCGCTCGAGGTCTGGTTCAAACCGGACTGGTTTCTTACCTACTTAAAAATTAAATTAAAACACATCATCCCATTAATTTCAAAGTTCTTGTTGGGTGCGCACCAGTCTCTGTAGAATCAGGTCCACATATAAATCTTGGCGACACAATTCAGTACAGTTCAGTAGTTTCGCGTTATCGCAAAAATCCTTTTTCTCTAGACCGGCCGATTAATTTGTAGACTTGGAGAAATTCTGAAGTATAACTGCAACTCGGTATATAATGTCCATACAGGTACTCAGTGCGTTAAAGCTGAACTCTTGGTAGAGGCAGCACTGGTAAGAGACACAATCCTGCTGGTAGTCTAATGTTAACCTTTGTTTTTCCAAAGGCACCAAATTTTGTGCAGCTCTGACGATTCTGACAACTTTTCAGAATTATATAAAATATAATAACATTTTATAAAATCAAATGTTATGCAAAGTTCTCCACCTTCTGTTTGGGAGGTCTACACTCGATGAAATCTCTTGCCAACTGGCGAGGAGAAATGACCTTGAGAAATTTGTCCTTAGCAAATTTCCCATGATGCAACAAAACATGCGGAGACAAGATGAAGATTTCGCAAGCTTTTCAGTTCGCTGAAACATGCTTCACATCCTGTACCTGATGTGTTTTGACATAGCAATTACACAAAGTCTATAATTGTTCATCAACAGGTGTGCAATCTTGCTTCCTATAGGTACACAAAGAACCTCTATGCAGTTTTAGAATGAAGATGATAAGACACTGTGCTCCTATTGTCCTCTGACTGCGAACATCTTCTGACATGTTCTTACTCGGGAAGTTCTCACACACTGGTCCATTTAGAACTAGGTCAATCGGATAAGTCATGCTTATTGCACAACACATTGCAAGTTTCATATTAAAGGTGCGTGTTCCGATCGTCTTTGGGACCCCCCTGATTTACCCGGAAGTAGTATCGATTTTTATATCAGATGAAAGGGGGTGTTTCGAAAGACCGGACCTCGAAACAACAGACCTCAGACCTCGAAACATCAGACCCGGAAGTCAATTCACTTCCGGGTCTGTTGTTTCGAGGTCTGATGTTTCGAAACACCCGGGGGGATGTCTCGAAACATCAGACCTCGAAACATCCGACCTCAGACCTCGAAACATCAGGACCAGAAGTAATTTCACTTCCGGGCTGAGGTCTGTTGTTTCGAGGTTGATGTTTCGAACCACCCGGGGGGATGTTTCGAAACACATCACAGACCTCGAAACAACAGACCTCAGACCTCGAAACATCGACCCAGAAGTAATTTCACTTCCGGGTTGAGGTCTGTGTTTCGGAGGTCTGATGTTGAAACACCCGGGGGGATGTCTCGAAACACCAGACCTCGAAACAACAGACCTCAGACCTCGAAACATCAGACCCAGAAGTAATTTCACTTCCGGGTCTGAGGTCTGTTGTTTCGAGGTCTGATGTTTCGAGACACCCGGGGGGATGTTTCGAAACAGCAGACCTCAAAACAACAGACCTCAGACCCGGAAGGGATTTTTCTCCGAAGTCAACATTTCACTCCTGGGGTCTGATTTTTGAAATTTTTAAATTTTGTGCCAATAAATTGAGTTTCCAAGGTCAAGTGCACGTGATGTATGCTTGATCGATTAGAAGTAATTCTTATTACGATTGTTAGTTTAACGCGATGTGTCTTCAAGTTAATCACTTAAAGGTGCATTTCGTTATTCCAGCACCTTCTGTTTTATTCATTGATTGTTCACAAGATATCCTTGAGAAAAGCTTATTCACAAAAATATGATTTGATCGATCTGCGGTTTGTGTTATGAGCAATTGCTTGTTCCCACGACCCCCTAGGCCACTGTGCTTTAATTTCTGTCCGTTACGGACAGAAATACAAACTGCTAATTTCTTTACAGATACGGGCCAAATTTGCACGTAAGATTAGGTACACCATGGATACTAAGGCTAACGCGGTTCAGATGATATAAAATCTCAACTTTTTTTAGGTAAGTTCGGGGGGACGAGGTTGCGGATCACGGAATGCACCCTTTAGCCAAGTATTAGCCCGAATATACCATTAGGAAACCTTCCGTCGTAATCTTTAATCTTATGCATTGCAGGCGATAAAATTTACATTACGAGGTCATCCAGCAGTTAAGCGTATACTTTGCCTGTACCGTTCGAAATACGGAAAACGTTCCCGGTCCAAAACGTGGTCACCGAAGTGTATACATTACTGAATTTAATAAGGATATTTGGCGATTCTTTAAGCGATTTTAAGACAAAAAGGCAGCAATGCACGCCACGCAACAAATGATTCTGTCCTGGTGAAAACAGCAAATTTATTAATCACGAATTTTGGGGTAGTTTCATAGAAATTTTGCATTTTGAAAATCTTGAATTGTGGTTCTGAGGTCTGATTGTTTCGAGGTCTGGTGTTCGATAGACACCGGGGGGATGTCTCGAAATCTCCGACCTCGACAACAACAGAACCTCAGACCCGGAAGTGAAATACTTCGGGGTTCTCTGGGATGTTGGGGTGGTTGGGGGGGGATGAGAGTGGTTTTCGCAAGTCTGAGGTCTGTGTTTCGAGGTCTGAGTGTGTCGCCGCCAACACACCGGGGGGTTGTCTCGAATAACAATCAGGACTCGAAACAACAGACCCAGACCAACTTCAAGATTTCAAAATGCAAAAATTTAAATTAAAATTAGGTTAAAAACGCGTGTTTTTTTGTTTTTTAAATTGTACATTTTAACGGAGCAGAATCATGTTGTTGCGTGCGTGATTTGCTGCAGTTGTCTTTAAAATCGCTTTTAAAGATCGCCAAATCTCATTATTAAAATTCAGTTTTAATGGAACAACTTGCGGTTGACAACGTCTTGCCCAGGGAAACGTTCTGCCGTATTTCCGACACTGGTACAGGCAATAGTATACGCTTCACTGCTGGATCTTGCACCTCGCATTGTAAATTTTAGGCCTGCAAGCATAAGATTAAGATTACACGGAGGTTCCTAATGGTATATGCGGGCCTAACATACTGCGACCTTTAAAGGGGCATTCGTTGATCCACAGCCTTAGTCCCCCCGACTTACCTAAAAAAAGTTGAGAGTGTTTATATCATCTGAACCGCTAGCCTTAGTAATCTTACCTAATCTTACGTGCAAATTTGGACAGTATCTGTAAGAAATTACGCAATTTTGTATTTTTTCCGTAAACGGACAGAAATAAAGCACCAGTGGCCTATGCGGGGCGTGGGAAAAAAGCATTGCTCATAACACCAAAACCGCAAGATCGGAAATAAAATCAGTTATTTTGGGAATAAGCTTTTCTCAAGGGATATCTTTGTGAAACAACAATGAATAAAACAGAAGTGCTGGAATCACAAAGTTCACCTTTAAGTGATTAACTTGAGGACACATCGCGGTAAACTAACAATCGGGAGAACTTCCCGAGTAAGAACATGTCAGAAGATGTTCGCAGTCAGAGAACAATAGGAGCACAGTGTCTTATCATCTTCATTCTAAAACTGCATAGAGGTTCTTTGTGTACCTATAGGAAGCAAGATTGCACACCTGTTGATGAACAATAGACTTTGTGTAATTGCTATGTCAAAAGAAGTGAAATTACTTCCAGGTCTGATGTTTCGAGGTCTGAGGTCTGTTGTTTCAAGGTCTGATGTTTCGAGACACCCCCCCCCCCCCGAGTGTTTCGAAACACCAGACTCGAAACAACAGACCCGGAAGTGAATTGATTACGGGCTGGTGTTTCGAGGTATGGTCTTTCGAAACACCTGATTGAAAGGCCGTAGTTTTATCAAATGTGTCCTGCAAATTTGAGCCCTCAATCCATTTCATTCCTAAGATAAAACAAAAAACCGCCGTTTAGTGGTTTGGTTTAACCATCAATAAATTAGTATTTGACACAGTATTGAATAGGGCCTTTGCACAGCATTATTGCCTCTATACCTCAAAACCGCAAGTTGTTTCCCTGGTACTGATGGGGTGTATGTGCAGTGCCAGGCTTAATATCAAGTAGAGAACCAATTCACATAAATCGGAGCAAGCACTTTAATGTTTCAGTTCTCTCACCCAAAATTTAATATGATAAAGTTCACATGATTTAATTAATTAATACAACTATAATATAATATTCAGGGAGCTGTCACACCTTCCCCCTTAAGACACTATCAGTGATTGCTTAAATCAGCAAATCGAATAAAATTGAATCAAAAATTCAGTTTTAGCAGTTACGATAAACAAGTACAGGTGATCATAACATACCCTGCAAATGATACGCCCAGAAGCAACCTAATAAGGACAGATCGGAGCTTTTCGTCATTATTGTCCCTTCGGACACTTACTACAACACGCTAATTGAATGGAAGAATCGTTATCTTTGAACTCAGCCGTTTTCTTCCTTTTCTTCAATTCTACAGCTGGAGGAAAAGTAACTTATGAGAATTCTACAGACTTATCCTTTCACTTTGAGCTATTCCTGCAAATTTCAATATTTTTCAAATCACTGATAGTGTCTTAAAGAAAGAAGGTGAGTACAATGAAAACTTTCTTTAGCGGTACTTTTGGTACATATGTAGCTGTGAGAGTTCGCATTTAGCTGACTCTTGAAAGGGCATCGGCAATTACATTGTCCTTGCCCATTAATATGTTTGAATGTCAATGTTACCCTTGCTGGTAACTCTGCTTCTTGTTTCTCATTTTGTGGAAAAGTGAGTGGACACTCCTTTTCAATGGTTGAGTAATGTTGCTGATGCTATTGACTTTTTCGCAAAAGTAGCAAATTGGATGTCCCTCATTTGTCTTCACCTCTTGTGCAAGTACTGCACCACATCCCAACATCACTAGCATCTAAATTAACTTGAACTGACTCTGTAAAATCTGGTGCTGTCAGAATTGGCGAGCTCAATAAATAAAATGGCCTTAATTTGGTGCAAATGCTTCTTGGCATGCATCAGACTAAACAAATTTGGTATTCCTCTTGAGCAAGTTTGTCTTTGGATGTGCACTACCAGAAAAGTTAGGAGAGTATTTCCTATAATATCCTGCCATAAACCCAGACCATACTCATCAGTTCTTTTCTGTTTGGTAGTGATGGAAACTGTTTTGGGTCTATTGCCTCACTACTTTGGCTTTGATTGGCTTGACCTGCCCTTGTCCCACAATGTGGCCTAGATATGTGGCTGTGCACAACAAAATCACTCTTTGCTAAAGTGACAGTTAAATTTGCTTTGGCATTTGTTCAAACAATTGGTGCTTTGTTTCATGTGGTTCCTCCATGTCTCAGAAATACAACACCAAATCATCTATATCTTCACAACCATCTACCTCAGCAATTACCTTGTTACCAATCTTTGGAACGTGGCGGGAGGCATTTTCAAGCCAAAGGGCATCACATAGTACTGGTACAATCCCTCTGGTGTTCAAAAACGCCGAAATTTCTTTTGCTCTTTTCTATCAGTGGAACCTGCCAGTATCCCTTTATAAATCAACCTTGCTAACAAATTTGGCATTCCAACTTATCATACAATCACATTCTTGGTATCGATACGAATCGGTCTTGGATTTTAGATTTGTTAAGCCCTAAAATCTTGGCACACGCGGTATGACCATTCGGTAATACCATTATTGGCTTTTTTTCTTGGTTCACCTATGTGGGTGTTATTTGATAGGAGTTGCATCACCCATATAATTGTCATGATGTACCACATTTGTTTTGGTACGGAACATCCTTAAAACAAATGACTAAACTTGTCAATCAATTTGTAAGTTCATCCTGTTTTTGACTTTCCAGGTAAACCTATTTTTTTGTCTCCAATTTGGTGGACACATTCAGCATTTTGAAAGTTTGGTTGACAACCAGTAGGCTGTCCAGCACCTGTTTTTGTGGTTTTCTGAACTATCAGTAACTCCTACTTATCTTTCCCCTCTTTGTAATCACATCAATCACCACTTGTCTGAAATTTGTGATGGCACTGATTTGGAAGTGCTGGTTTTTCATCCCTGTCCACATAATTTTTCAGCATATTATATGACACATTATTGTCTTTGTTTGCGCCTACCTAGCGTTTTGACGTCACTGACCTTGGATTCAACCTCATACGGACCACCTGTTATCGGGCTTGCTAACAATGGATAGTCCAAGATTGGAATAATACCAAAACTATCCCCTTTTCAAACACTCTATCCCTGGCCTTTTTATCAGGTACCACTGTTCATTTTGTCCTGCGTCTTTCAAATTAGTCCCTAGCAATTTTCACATGCCCCCCCCGCCCTTTTAGTCTTGAACTCTTAAAGGCCGACTCAGAGATTTCCTGAGGAGGGCGCCTCAATTCCACAAAAATCGGGTTTTTGCATGTACATAATGCTTATCCACCATCATATCCTGTGTGAAATTGCTAAGCTTAAATCGAATCCTTCATATAGAAAATCAAATCACAACTTTGTTTATAAAATTCCGGATCCGGAATTTTGTTATACACAGTTCCTATGGACTTCATACTACACATAAATGTTTACTGCAATCAAAACGAAAAATCAGATTCCCTCAAATTTCGGATGGGGCGTTTTAGGTTACGATCTTTTAGTCTAGTTGACTATTTTTCCATTATACACAAAATAATATTCGAATCTCTGAGTCACATACTTTAAATCCAGATCATTGTCCAAGAGTTCAAGTCCCCTCTCAGTTTTTGTAAAACCACTTTTCTTGAGAAGTGTACGGTCCTGACTCTTGATGTCCCACACCTAATAAACGTGCTGAATCCTAGTGATTCTTGCCCCGCTTCCCTAGCAGCAAACAATATAAGATGCTCCTCTTCCCCTCCTCCAATCCTTGATAGTCTGAACAAAAGGTTTTCATCATATTCTTGCGCGATTTTGTTGTTGAAACCTTTCTAGTGCCCCCTTGCGAACTTCGGTATGATATGCAGAAGATTTGTACTGCGAAATCCCTATTCATGCATACTTGCTGAATAGTCCAAACATGAAATTAGACCCTTGATCTGACTGGATTGACGTAGGTTATGCAAATAGGTTAAAGAAACTTACTGCTTTCACAATGAGTTTGCTTTGATATTTCTCAGCGGAATCGCTTCTGGAAAGCTGGTTGATCTCCATTCACAATTACTACTGGGTTCCTGACTTTGTTTTTGCAAAGGGCTACACAAGCATACTAAGTTCTACTGAAGGCTACTCAAATGCTGGTATTGGTTCAAAGGAGCTGGTGGGATTTTCTGATTTGGCTTGCCTACCACCTTACAGACTATAACCTTTCCTGAACCACTTGATCTTCATTCAAGATGTTCATATTTAATGTAAGAATTTATTCTATTATTAAGAATAGGTAAATATTTTACCTCAACAGCTCAACAAAGTGATGCCGCGATAATTATATAACTTAACCAAATTCTGTACACATTGTTGTCAAACTTGAACCGGGATACCTCTTGTAGTTTTTTTAGATCCACTTGGATTAGCAGTACATTAGAGATAGTCTAATCAAATGTTAAAAATTGGGGAAAATGGTTTGGAAAAATCAGGATCTTTAAAGAGATTTTGTTTTGAGGATTAACTTGATTCAATTGCCAGATAATCATCATACAATTCTTACAAATTTAGATGTGCAACCCATTGAAAAAGGTCGTTAATTATATTGCCAGGACGAACGCATTCGGACTTGTTGTAACTTTAGATGAGGTGATTATTCCATTATCTATTCAAATGTTCCCATTTTGATAATATAGAAGTAAATACCACCTTGAGAAAAAATACAGTTATCCTAATACAGTTTAAATTTCATCATCTCATGTTAAGTTCTAACAAACACCAACTATCAAACTCGCAGTTTCAGTAAAATTATTATTTCCACTTTCAATTAATATTGTTTCATCTTCCAGTCTACAGTTACTTTTCTCTCTTATATTAATCATGTTATTATTACATACTCTACCTCATTTATATTGTACTTGTGGATTGTATGCGTCCTGTTTTTGTTACTGCATGTTAAAACTTACTTACTTTCAGAGTAATTGTATTTCTTTTTAAATATATTCACTACCCCGAGTGGGTCATGAATATATAAAATACTTTAAAAATGAAACTGAAACTGCTAAATAATGATACGTGCATCAGGGCTGCGTGCAGTAGGCCCCTATACAATGGAGAACACAATTGGTAGGGCATAATATTAATCTTAAAAAGAAAAAGCTAAACAATTGTATTTCTAGAATGGTGAAAGTTATTTTTCTAAATTTAGAAAAAGGACATCAAAAAAATGGAGGGTTGAAATTTTATTCCGTTTTATTTAAAGTTACGATATAGGCCTACTTATGCATTTACACTCTCTTTTAAGGTGGTGTTAGGTAATTTTTCAACCGGCGATGATTAAACACTTTTGGCTTTTCGTTTCCAGATTCATCTCGCAGCATTGGTAGGACATCACAAAGGAGGAAGCTGTTAAAGTGTTATGACACCGATTTGTAAAAATAGTCCAGACCTATGGCAACGCTCCCACGTAATCAACTCATGGCGAGGTTTCACGCGCATGTCGAGTTTCACGCGCTGCGTATCGTGTTTTCCTCGCCATCTGTCGAGTGTGCAGCGTTATATGTCGGGTTGAGTTACAGCGCTATCTGTCAAGTTTGCCCTCTATAAATCGAGTTGTGCTCTCTATATGGTGAGGTTGACATAAATCATGTCCAGTTTTACGCTCCACGTATCAAAATCATGGCGAGTTTTACCGCGCATGTCGAGTTTCACGCCCGCTGTGTATCGAGGTTCCTCGCCATATGTCGATTGTGCAGCGTTTTATGTCGGGTTTACAGCGATATCTGTTCAGTTTGCCCTCCTATTACATCGAAGTTTTGCTCTACTATATGGTGAGGTGACATAAATCATGTCGTTTCAAAATTCGAAATGATTTTTTCTCAACATGAGGAAAACTCGACATGATTTTTGTGTATGTGTATAAAAATCCTGTGGCGAGTTTGCTCATGTTGAGAAAAAAAATTAAGGTCGAGTTTCCTCATGTTAGAAAAAAATCAGTCGAGTTTGTCATGTTGAGAAAAAAATCATGTACATGGTTTGCACATGTTGAACAAATCATGTCCAGTTTTTAAAACTCGGCATGCTTTATTCTGGACATGATTTATTCGGACATGATTTATAAAACTCGGCACATAGAGTTCAAACTGTATAGGCAGCGCGTTAAACTCGACATATAGCGGGGTGTGGGTCAACCGTATACAGACGCATGAATGCATGTTTGATTAAAATGAACTCGCCAAGATTTGATAAGTGGAGCGTGCCATACAGGCCATAGTCCGGGACGGCCCCGTTGTTAAACGACAACGGAAAATGGAAATAAAGCTTGAAAACTAAGGGAAGAACCGTTACACAATCCCCCCGCCGTGGAAAGTGCAACACCACTGCTATAGTTTCTATAAAAACAGAATTTGAGCGTAATTTGTTGTAGTTTTGGGGAGGATATTGTACATAGAGATTTGTTTGGTACATTCATGTGCGTATTTCTTTCATATTAACGAGATTAAAAAAAAAATGGATGAGGCAAAGCCTCTTGGCGGTATGGTACGGCACATATGTGAACGCCGTGGTGAACACCGATTCTTGCGGGGATCGGGAGTTAGAAAAAAACAGGGTGTGTTATTTTCAAACTACATTGCAAACAACTGACATTGTCGATGTAGGTTCAAAAGAAGATATTGAATGAATTCAGAATTCTCTCCTGCAAATTTAATTGCTCTAGGCATGGCTCTAGGTAAGGCAGGGAGGGGCAAAGATATGACGGATACCAGAGAGAGCGCATATAAAGCACGTGTTTCCAAATTAGGCAGACCTTGTTGATTGTGCCCCTATGTTGCCGTGAATGAAGAGCCCACTTGACCTGTATAGAGGTTCAGTGGAAGAGCCAACAGAAATGCAGCGCCCTATTCTTTACCGTTGAGGTGGACTATGAGTCCGACGGACTGATAAAAACTTAGAATATACACCGGCGTGAAATCAGATATAGTCCGGTGGAAGCCACAGTCCGGGGCTCATAGACGGATAACGGAATAAAGCGTGAAACTAATGTTGCGTAAAGAGTCAACTGATCGATTGCCTTATTATTCACCATTGGTCCCGGACTATGAGTCTATCTATCTATCTATCTATGCACCATATGTGTCCCATAGGACGTGGGCTCCTCGAACAAATTTAGAGACCATCTGTTCCTATATTGCGCTCCAAATATGCCTTGTGGTAGGTGGTGCCCACAATGACGTCATCTTCCCATCTCTTTCCTTGGTCTTCCCTGTCTGTTTGTGACTGCGACAGTTTCCATAAAAATGCCGTTTGGGTAGGCGGATGTTTGTTCATTCTGCACAAGTGACCAAACCATTGTTCAGGCTGTGAGGGCAGTGATCGAGCTAGGATCCTTTTTGGTTGAAAATTGGAAATGTGGCAGGAGGAGATTCTTGACAGCAACTTCTTCATTGGGATTTATCTTCCAGACTGAATGAAGGATTCCTCTGTAGCATCGCATCCCAAATGCCTCCAACTTCCTCATGTCATTCCCCCCGATGGTCCAGGTTTCAGAGCCATACAGGAGCAAGGGGTTGACTTGTGAATTAACAAGTCGTAATTTGGTGGAGAGTGAGATGTCTTTTTCACTCCAGTGTGTTGATGACAATAATAATCGCTTTTGATTTCGCTGGTGGGGTTTGATGGTGTCAGCGTGCACTCCCCACATACTTGAATCTGTTAACCTGCCTCACGTGGTTGTGTGTGAACCATCAAGCTGGATCTTTACTGGGAGTTGGTCATCACGGGAGAATACCATAGCTTTTTTTTAGGTATACTGATCTCCATCCATATTTCTTGCTTTGCTAGCATGATGCACTTTGCTCTAAATCAAGGCCTGCAGATGTCCTCTGAGTCGGCGAGAGAGCCACACCGGTGTTTGTTTGTTAGAAGTAATTAGTGTCCGGCCTATTTCATAGTCTGGAAACAATGGTGAACAAATCGGGCAATCGATTCAGTGGACTCTTCACGCAACATTAGTTTCACGCTTATCCGTTATGGCTATGGAGCAACGGACTGTGGCTCCCGCCGGACTATATCTGCTTTCAACACCGGTGATCGAAAAACTCGTTATTGAAACCCAAAACGCCCAAAGCAATTTATTTTCACCACGTTGTATATTGGTGGCGCTGTACAGAATTCTTTGTCATCAGGCGGCGCGGCCAAGAAACCCCAGATTTAGACGTCGCCATGGTTTTAAAACGTAAATGCGAAATTCTTGACTAAACATTTTGATTTTATCCCCGGTTTGGAAAAGCCAGAAGGGGATATTTGAGGGCGGGCAGTCCGTATGTATGGTTGTTTGTGTATGTATGTTAGTATGTTTATGTGTTCCAGTTTGGTTAGGTTTTCGACTTTGTCAGGTCTCCTTCGAAAAGTTGAAGTCCGATGTAACTTCATGTTCCTTGACTGAGTTCGAGCAATTCTTGATGACATGTAATTACTCGTGGCCAATTGGTATTCTGGGTGATTTTCAATTAATGTTCACGTGGGATTCACCAAAGGAGCATATCATCATCAGGACTCGCCTTCCTTGGCATACTGTAAGATCAACCAGGACGGGCGGGTTCGGGGCGGCTTGAGCGTAGATGGCGCAAATCACGTTCTGATGAAAGACTGTGACATATAATTCGCTTATTGTTCCGAAAGACAAACTTAGCAATTATGCGAAACGTGACTTTTTACTAACAAATTCTTTGTTGTTGTGGTATACTAAGGACATTTTCATAACACATAAATGTCGTTTGAATTCATCTTCAAAGGGTTTGCCCATCAGCGCTAACTCTGATGCTGATCTTTTCCTGACTTCTTGTTGATAAGGGTTGAAAGAAAAAATTAGGTAACAATATGACTGTCACTGATGAATCTCGTCAGGCAGAAGGGATTCAAATGCTATATGCCAGGTTTAAATCACTCTCTGAAGTTGATGAAATGTTGGCCAAATGCAATGCCACAAGGCTTGCACATGGATCACTCCCTTTTTTTTTCCTGGGCGCATAAACAGAACTTTGAAAGTCGATTACCTATCATCACAGGATAGTAAAGAGTTCTCTTTTGACACGAAATTTGATACCGGTACTTAAGAGATATCTTGGACCATGATGTACTTAGAGCTATTTGGCCAGTTGCCAATATCAGATTCAAATTGATGAGAAGGCCGTATTACGTCAGGTTATACAGCATGCTGGCGATCATGAGCTTGGTGAGTATTCTTCTTCTTGCTATGAGGCAGCAGCTAAATGTGTGTAAACGTTGGAGCCCCAACTCAATGTTGATTGTTTGGGGTTGAGATATCTGTATCACCGGCGGACGAAGGTAGGGCACTCATTGAGATGTGATCCGCAGTCTGTGATGGAATATGGAGAACCACATTGGCAAGCTGGCGATGGCCGTAGCTCCAGCGGTGGCATATTGATATTGAAGCGACCGACTCCTGTGCGAATCCGGTGAAGGTGACCCATTCCTTGCGTGGGAGTTGCTGCCAGGTGGTGTTCTGTTTAGGGGTATAGCGGTTGATTGTCTTGGAATATCTAGCAAGGCAGTGATCCATGTCTGTAAGATGTGAATGGGGAAACTGGAGGTTTAGCAGCCGTATCGGCAGAAAGGTCGGAGAGAGCGCAGTCTCTGTTACCGAGTTGGTGTGATTCTTTGAAGTGTTATGCAGCAGGTTGCTTGTTGTCCAGCAGGGCTATTCACTAGTTTGTGCGAGTGGTGCTCCCTCAGAAAATGCTGCAGATGCAATGCCTGAATGCACTGGTAGGAAATTAAGATGGAGTGGGGCGGAGGAAGCCAGTTTGGTTCTCAAGGTTATGTGTGGTACCGTGTCCAGTTCTTGTGTGAGAGCTGCTGCCCCATGCTGGGGCGCATATTCAGCAGTGCTGTAGACCAGAGCCAAGGCAGGCGGTGCGTAGGGTCCGTTGGGCTGGCACCCCATGAAGATCCAGCAAAGTCTGCACAGGAGGTTATTCCTCGAAGATACCTTGGCGCATACGGCCTCGAGGTGCTGCCGGTAAGTAGGCTGCCGGTCAAGCTTCACTCCCATGTGTAGGTTGGTGTAGGATTGTATGGCAGAGGCGCTCCATTAAATTGAGGTTGATTTGAAGCTGGCGATGAGCCTCTTTGGTGTTGAGGTGGAAGGCAGTAGCGGTGGTCTTGGTTTCGCTCAGCTTCAGTCTCCAGGTCTTGAGATATGCTGCAAGTAGGGCCATGTCTGTAGTAAGTGTGCTTTCTACTTCTGTCCAATTGCTGTCCGAGTGGAGGAGGGCAAGATCGTTGGCGTAGCCATATTGTCTAGATGTTGTTTGAGGTATATCGCTGATATACAAGTTGAACAGCATAGGAGCCAATACAGATCCTTGTGGTACACCGTTCCTCAGACGACGCAGACGACTACTCTGCCCATCACTGGTCTTGAGAATAAAGCTACGGTTTGCAAGCATTTTACATATGAATTGTACAAGGTGACGATCCGGGATGGTCCTGAGAAGCTTGAGTGTCAGGCCTTGGTGCCACACGGTGTTATATGCTGCGTAAGGTCCACCAAGAGACGCCTGCCTTTACGGCACTTTTCAAGCTTTCCTCAATATCATTGGAGTTTTACAATCTGGGGGACAATGCTCCGGCCACGCGAAATCCTGCTTGTTCGTCAGGATGGGGTTCGACGACCGGCTCCAGCCGGCCACCAGGATCATCTCTCGAGGAGTTCGACTGCCACACCACAGTCGTGTATTGGCCGGTTAGTCTTAGGGTTGTCGACAGGCGTGTTTGGTGTGGGGAGTGGATATGATAGTAGCTCTCCCCAGATCTGGGTTAAGGACTGGTTGGTAAGGCAACATGTGTAGAAACTCCTGGCCCAATCTAGGACATCGTGGGCCGGACATGCATCAGGAACTCTGCTGGTATGTTATCGGGGCCCTGGGCCTTTCCACTCTTTAGTGGCTGATAGCAGAGGTAAGCTATCTAGTGAGAAGGATGTTGAAAGGAACCCGTCACGCAGGGGGGTCGACGGAGTTGGTGCTCTCTTTTGACAGAGCGAGTGTGATTCTTATCAATGTTCTTGAACGACCATTTGCGAGGAGGTGCTCAGCAATTGAGTTGGCATGGCAGTCACTGGACATTTAATTTCGATGGTTTGGAAATTTCTGCCGGTGAGGCGGTTTATAGTCATCCAGGCCTACCTGCTGGAGTGGGTGAAGAGTCGATTCCTTGGACCGTTCTCCTCCCAGCGCTCGCGGCGTTTCCGGTCCAAGCAGTTTTTCAGGTCTGAAGCCTTGGATGAAGCTTCTTACCCGGTTCAGGGAATTCAGAAAGTCATTGTAAAGGTAATACATTTCTCATCCCAGGATGGGATATAACTGCGACGGCAGCAACGTTGGAATGGTCTTCTTTCCTAGCTAATAAAGAGGGACACAGTGCTGAGTAGGAATTGTCCAGGTTGGAGGAGGTTGGTGTCGGGAGGTTGGTACTTTTGATCCACCAGGGTCTTGACTGGTCCAGTTTGCCGTGCGGAAGTTCCACTTTTTCCCGGCTTTGTTGGTATAGGCTTAACAAGGCTCTCCTGAGCGAACAGTGATGGTCTGTGTTGGGACTTCGGAAAGCGGTCGAGAAAAGTCGGTGAATGGGGTGGTGTCCATGTTTGCAAAGCGAGGTCAGCGTTTGTAGACGTAGTCCACCTTCCGGAGTTGAAGGAGCTGGTTGATTGGGTCGTGCAATAGCGTACACGGATTTTGAGGCCAGTCATCTAGGGTAGTCCACCAGGGTGGTTTTCATGTCACAAGGTAAGCTATGACTGTAAGTCGCCGGCAAGAAATGCAAGGTGCACCATAAGTTGGGAGAGTCTGCTTGAAGACGATGGTTAGGGGGCTTGTAGACATGGTGACATGAACACCGCCCAAATTTTGGTAGTGCCCCTTCATGGTGGAGTCTGCAGGTGAGGTTGAAATTTTGTTTCCAGGGGCTTGAGTTACTAGCAAAGGTGGCAATCCCATGCGTAGCGCTCTCGGTGTGCGCAGCTAGGGTGTAGCCGTAGATGTTCAGAATGGAAAGGTCGGTAGCGTGTGTCTCTTGGAGGAGAATCGCTAGTGACTTTATGCGTGTGTGTGAGGTGTTCGATGATGTTTATCTTTGCCCTAGTGAGACCTTCCACATTTAGGTGGAGCACTGAGATGCCATCCAACTTGACATCTGGTGATGCCGGCCCTAATAAGGGCACGTGTGCCAGCTGCATCAGTAGTGTCCTCTGACGGGGCATGATTAATACCGTGAGATAAAAAAAGGACAACAGTGAATTAAAAAGATACAGTGAAGTAAAAAAGACAACAGATGTTAGCGTAGCCTCAGTTGAATTATCATTCGCCTGAAAAATCAGTTACTTACCTGGGTTCACCGAGCGGAGGAGGTT
The DNA here is from genome assembly GCA_023653785.1 of Ophioderma brevispina. Classification (NCBI taxonomy): domain Eukaryota; kingdom Metazoa; phylum Echinodermata; class Ophiuroidea; order Amphilepidida; family Ophiodermatidae; genus Ophioderma; species Ophioderma brevispina. The sequence goes on from JAMKCH010082784.1 coordinate 26,801, forward strand.
GAAATCTTGAACTCCTATTGGTGAGCTATTGCAATCGGCATACAAATCTCACCATTCCCCTTCTCCATTATTATAACACTCTTCAAGGCTTGGATGCCGCTTGATGCTAATACGGCTTTTCTTTCTGTATGATTGACTTGGTGCAGCCTTCGATACCATTGATCGACCATGATATTTGAGTTAAAATAAAAAAAAAAGTTTTGGTACAAGGCAGCTCTTGTCTGTTTAGATCATATCTCAATTACTGTATTATACAGTACCCGAGTGATGGTTAATAATAGAGTGTCCAAGCAGCATAATATTTTCAACTACTCTGTTCCTTAGGGCTCTATTGTAGGCCCGCAAGGTTTCCTAATGTATACTCATCCAGTCGGTGTCATTATGAAATCATGTTAACTTTCACTCATATGCTGATGATACTCAGTTTTTCTGTACCGGAGTTTAATCCAAAGATTCCAGGTCATAGCAGAGAGCGCCAAGAAACTTGCTATTGATGCCCAAAGCACGTGATTTCGGCAAGCTGCTGTTATGCCGAAATCACATGATTTCGACACAAATTGAGTGTCGAAAAAACGTCAAAGAGATATAGTGGTAATTCGGCAGACGGATGCCGAAATTACGCGATTTCGGTAGTCACCCATTTTCTGATGTAGAAGTTTTTATAGTCCGCCGGACTCATAGTCATCTACAACTGTATTAGGCCGCTTAAAATTATTTTTAGTTTCTCGTAGCAGTGGCTAGTGGCCTCTGAAAAGTGAGGAGGGAGTGCGGTTTTTATTTTTTTACTAAATGACGCTAAAATATGACTATTTTCACCGAAAATTGATATTAGGCCTACCATCGACTTTCAGCCGCATCAGAAAAATGGTGAGGCCTTTTTTATTTTAATTTTACTAGGATTAGATATTAAAATCACATGAAAGTGACTGTGGTTGATTAATAACACAATTGGGCTTATCATCCATCAAAATTTCAGGATTGAAACATTAATTTAAGAAATTGTATAATAAAAAGTTTGTCCTGATTTCCGTAATATGGTGTACCAATTTATTTATTTATTTTGTTTTCAGAATCTTCCATCCTATATCTTTGTACACAGGTGAAATAGCCAGTAAAACAGTGAATTGGCTGTCACAGATAGTGAAGTAATTGTGCAGTCCAATTATTTTGATTAATTGGACAGTTGGCTGATGGAGGCTCATGATTGGTTGAGATAGTTTAAGGATGTTCCATTTTTTAGGGGAGATTTCATGAGTTTTTGTCTACTTGTTTTATTTCTTGGAACTTCCTGGTTCCTGGTGTCAGCAGGCGGGTGACACTGTGTACAAATGCCCATAGACGATTTCGATATCGATGGTGATAGCGCCACCATTTTCGATAAGCTACTAGCTAATAATTTATGCAGCATGACGTAATAATTCAAGTTATGCAGCATGACGTATGATCGGGGATGACGCAGCGTAATAGCGCGTAGCGCCACGGCGACTGGCGAACTAAGCTACAGATTTCATGCCGAGTTTCATGCAATATGCCTCCATTCTCTGGATCGAGTGTCCTATCCCGATTTATTTAGGGTCCCTGGTGTCAGGTGGACAATGAGGCAGTGTATAGTGTCGGGGTCAAATGCCTGGTGTATGATGTCGGGTGTCAGGTATAAGGTACCTAGGGTTTGGTGTCAGGTCAGGTGTCAGGCATTTGGTGCCAGGTGTTGGGTGTCAGATGTTGTGTTTGGTGTTGGGTGATTGGTACCGGTGGCAGATATTGGGTGTTTGGTTTCAGATGAAGGGTGTTAAGTGTGAGATGTTGGGTGTCAGGTGCCAAGTGTCATGTTGGGTGTCAGGTGTTGGGAGTCGGGCGCCAGTTGTCATGCCAGGTTTCAAGTGTTAGGTATTTAGTGTCAGATGTTGGGTGTCAGCTAGGTGTCCGATGGCAGATGTTGGGTGTCAGGTGTCGGGTGTTGTATGTTGGGTGTCATGTGTCGGGTGTTATAGTGAATGTCAGGAATTAGATGTCATGTTGGGTGTCAAGTGTCAGGTGTCAGATGTTGAGTGTCAAATGTTAAGTGTATGATGTCTGGTGTTAGTTTTAGGGTGTCAAGTGTCTGGAGCTAGTTGTCTGGTGCCCTGACCTCGGTGTCTGGTCCTGGGTTTCCGGTTGTGCAATATTTACACATTCTCAAAATGAAATGTGTATAACAATAGAGGACACAAAGAGTCGAAGACAAAATAATGATAAAATTGGATGTATTTTTTTTTTTCTCAACAATACTCCCCAATGTATTGGTCTCAGCTATGAGTTTTAAAAAAAATTGTGCAGTCGCTGCGCGACTCGCACAATTTTTTTTTAAATATAGCTCGACCAATACTGGAGTATGTGCCAAAGCCATCCCATTTTATATTTTAAGATTTCACGATTTGCATAGAACGATGTACCGTTTCTAGACTGGTAACAGACTGAGTCACAATCTTCCGTCGCGGCGACCGCTCCTTTTATTACCCACAATTTTTTACGGCCTGCACTAGTAGTCAGGGAGCTAGATTTAGTTATAGTTCTAGCTAGCTTTAATCTGCAATAATGGTAGATTTGTGCATAGTTGCCACCAGAGCTTGATAGCTGAACCGTCTGCTGTCGTCTTTTAAGCCAAAAGAGTTTCAGTTTTGGAATCAAAAACGGATTCCAGTTTATGGTCCTATATGTGGACATTAGCAGCTAGCAGACTGATGGTGGTAGAAAACCTTGAATGTATATTGCAGAATATTAGTGTCGTCGAGGAAAACCCCGTCGTCTTGAACTGCTGGACAAAATTATCTCCAAGGCTTAGAAGATTCCCTTGGAACTATTATTGCATGTTGTCATTTTGGAGTCTTCGCTGTGAGGACATATCATCGTTGAACTGCAACGCTTCTTTTATCTCATGGACATAACATTAGGAATAGTATAGGCCTAATATATCTAATAAATATAATACATGTATATAATTGTGTTTTGGACATACCAAATTCTTGAACCAATCTGATTAAAATCATTAAGACAGTGTCATTATATAAAATGTATGTGCACAAGGCTCATTTATTTGTGGTTAAAGGGTATTTCTGACCTTTGACGTCCACCATGTCCACGAGACATCGTAACAACACCCATATCCATTTCATAGGTGAGTGCTCCCCGTGCACTTTCACACTGTACTTTGGCCAATTTGCCACAATTTCCAAGAAATAAGCTGTCCCCTGTTATCATTTCATTCACAAAAATAGCTCATGAAAGTGTTAGTATATTTATTTGTTTCATTTATAGTCGGATCTTGGGTTATTCTTAGAAAAGGATAACAAGTATGTCAGTCAATTACAGTTGTCACAAGGATTTCCATAGCCAGCAAATTCCTTCTTATGATGGTCCGCATTGTGGAACAGTGTGGGTAGTTATCAATCAAATTAGCTCCTAAATATTTAACCACAGCCCATTAAATTACAACTGAGATTAAAAACTTCAAACTTACAGTTAATAGCTTTAACAAATCATCTTGTTGTGATGGGCATTGTACATTGAATGATAACTCTCAAATCCATGGGTCAGATCATCCATTACGTTTACGTGTCAATTGAACTGAGAATTATCCATGGTATGAGGGGTGCGGCGGGTATCCAACGGAGTTTTGTTTCTATCTGCTTAGGAAATGTTAATGAATTTCCTAGTACACTTAAAAAACTCCACCGTATTTTTACGGTGAATATTTACGGTTATTTAGCGTTGGACCGTAATTTTTACGGGCATCCCAGTAAGTGGTAAACTAATCATAAAAATAGACTTACGGTAAGATACCACTAAAAAATTGCGGTAAACCGAAAATTTAAGTAAATTGCTGGCCAACTCGTGCAGGTATTTTACTGTAAATGATTTACGGAAAAGCTGCATGCCGGGGCTGCATGCAACTCAGTTGCCAGAATTTACGCTTATTGTAAAAAGAATGGTGGCTTCTACTTTACATGAAGCAAACCACCCAACTCTGTGAAGACTGTGTGACAATCATTTGCTTGAATGCACATATGCTAGAAGGTCATTTGCAATGCTGTGGCTTTTATTCACCCCGAATTTATGCATCGTCGATGAAAAAAAAAAACACTTATGGGAATCAGCTTATGAGAAAATTCACCACTGGTCACACGATGACCAAAACTTCCCGTCTAAAAAGGGGAGCGGACATTTTACCATAATGGTAATTATGCATAAACGTCATGGAATCAGCTCTTCTGACGGTCACATTTGGGAGAACTTGGGAATATCGAATGAATGAAAAAGGGCTTGCCGCGCTGATGTCACATGAAGCCGTTGGCATTGTTTGTGGCCAACGCTCCAAGGTGGCGCTATTTATATATTAGTGTCTGTAGATAGTTCCTTGAGTCGTAAGGATGGCTTGTATGAGCAGCAATATTATAAATTGTGCTATATGAAGTAACACAGGCTAATCTTACGAAGTGTTGCCATCTGCTTCTGCGGCCTACACCGACTGAGTAATAAAATTATTTTGATTACGCCCTCCAACAGGGCACTATGCAATGAAAAGTGGATTTTTTTCCCACACCCACTTTCACACTCTGCTGCTTACACAAAAACGAGGCCTGCTGGATAATTTATTTCACATTGGCGTGGGTAGAGACTGGTAGAGACCTGTGAACGTGAGCAGTAAACCAGTGCGGCAGCAAAACAATCTCAGCTAAAGCAGCCCTCAAACCTGATTATCTTTTCAACCCTCTTCTGTTGGAAAACCTTGCCAAATTTACTTTCAAAATGGGCGAATGGTCAAATGGAATCTGTGGATGTTTCAATAACATCGGGATGTGCATCTTCACGTACATCGTTCCGTGTTACACCCATGGGAAAACTGCCGAAGCAGTTGGTGACGATTGCTTGCTGTGTGGTTTGGCCCTTATTGTACCGTTGCTGAATATCTACGCTTTGGTCGCCACACGAGGAAAAGTCAGAGAAAATAAAGGTATAGAAGGCGGTGTCATCGGAGATATTTTGATGATATGCTGTTGTGGTTTCTGTGCTATTGTGCAAGGAGCTCAGGAGATGTCTGTTTCGACACCTTTAGGAGCTGGACAGTCTATTGCGCGTTCATAAAAAATGCAATTTGCCGCCATCTTTGCCCGTGGCCATAAACATCATCCTGAGACATGGGCGTTCCCATCAAGTTACACTACAATGTAAGAGAGCTCATCTTCGAGTGTAAATATGTCTTCTAAATGTTAATCTTTTCTAAACTATTGGGATAAAGTAACTACTTCAATTTGACTGTAGAATTCTGCCTCGGTTACGGATTATCATTTTCCTAGTTCATGAGTTTGCTTTTTTTTTACCAACACATGACCACTGCACCATGCACAATTGTGACAATAAACCAGTGATTAGTGAAACCACAATTACCTGATTACCCAATCCAGTGGGTGATTAAAACATTTCGCCTTATTCCCGAAATGGATTTGGTTGGGAACACTAACATTTACAAATGTGCTTCACATGATTCAAGAATACCTCATTCAAGCATTTTGGCAAGCAGAAAAAAAATAAAATTGAAGTAACTAAACACATGTCATACTCTACACAACCACTGAACCAGCAATGCATCGATTACTCCAGACAGAGTGGATTTGCTGTGTGACCTTGAACGACTCATCACAATGCATCTGCTACCTTTATTCATTCGAGTTGAAGGAGCGTGAAACTAAAAAATGGTGGAAGTACTTCCATTGTGCAAGCAATTGTTAATTTTTTAAAATTATATTCTTTGCTTCACCAGTTTTTTTTATCACAACAATACAACGGCATCTTTTACTAGACTCGGTCAATACAAGGACAGGGATCCAAAGCTGAAAATGTTAAGTATCATCCAATCCTGCAGTACGACAGCAGCAGCTGTTTCATCTTGTTGAAAGACTTGTTTGAAAAAGAAATGCATTACATAAAACTGGATGAATTCAGTATTCTGCCACCACACCCAAAGTCGAAACAACATGCAGTTTATTCTGTTGAGGCTCCCAAATTCATAGGTGGTGGCACAATACTAAACTTCCAGCTAAAACCTCCAATATGTTTAAAATTAAGCAATGTAAAAGGGCAGACTTTTATTTTTAACCCCCAGTGGTCTACTGGCTCATCAGTGGCAGATTTAAGAGTCAGCAGTATCAGCAGCTGCTGACAGGGCCCCCCTAAAATATTGCTCACATGGCCCCCTCAGACACGCAAGGCTTAGTCGCACTAGTGCGATATTGCGTTGCTCCTTGACGCTAAAGGGGCCCCACCTTAAGCTGCTGACAGGGCCCTTTTTCCTTAAATCTGCCACTCTGGCCCATACCTCTGTTAAATGTATTTAGGTTTAACTGCTTTGATGATATATCATAATTTGATATCACATGATTTGAGTCATGCGGTAGTTTTTACCAGGCAAGATACAAATCACCATCAATATTGACTGCATATTTAGGTCAAATTTTGACTGTTCTAATTTCACTCAGCTTTGCCTCGTTAAATAGAATTTAAGTCAAATTTAACCTTGTGATTTTTACGGTCACTCTTTGGTAGGAACATTCAGAAAATTTTAAAATTTGATCAAAAACAAATCTATATGAAGAGGTGATCACTATTCTAGATTAAGAAACGGTGAACTTAGGGAGGGGTCATTATTTACGCCGGGGGAATGGAGGATTTGAGGGGAACCCGAAAAATTTTTGTGAGGGAGGGGAACGTGAAATTTTTCATCAACGAGAGAGAGGGAACTTTTAAATGGGGAAATCAGCATGATCAAGGGGGGAGTGTGAACTTTTTGAACGGAAGCTAGGGGGAACACGAAACTTTTTGCCGAAAAAGTTGAAGTCCTCCATTCCCCGGCATAAATAATGACCGCTCCCTTATGCCAAAACATTGTTTCATCAAACTGCAAAGAAACCCAATTGAATCCTGATGAAGTGAGCCCTCATGTGAGGAGATCTGATCGTTCCTATCTTCTTGGGCATTCAAGATTTTTGTATACTTTTTCATGTAATGAGCCAGTCAGATACTGTAAGAAAGGTGTTGGACCTCAGGGCATTAAGATGAAATGCTAAACTAACTCATGATCTTTTCTATTTTTGTGGCAGTTATTTGCACACTGGGCATTGTTTCTATCGCATAGGGGTGTTCCTCCTGATAATTTTGAGTGCATAGCCATAAATTATCAGGTGTCCCTCTAATTATCACAAAACCTGTTTAAAAGTGCTGCTTGTAAATTAGCAAAGATGCAGAAAGTATCTAACTTCTGATGCAACCTTCTACTACTAGCAAAATGATGAACGTTAAAATTACAAAAATTGAATAGGCCGCCAAAAAGGGAAGTGGGGCACTAAAATGTATTTCGGTTTATACGACCATTGTGTACACTGTGGGGCGAGGCTTGTTTTGCAAACTAATGCCATGACATTGCAAGTGGCTGCCACATGCATAGTCTACTCAAGCCTTCAAGGGCATATTCTGCCTCAAACAAACTTTGTGCAGTCATTTGTGCACATACACCTTTGTGCTTGCATGATTTTGACCACAAGGATAAGACTATGCAAAGTATAAAATCGGTCTGGATAAACCTTGAGCAAGGCAAGGGACATGACATAAATACAGGATTGACATTAATTACACCTGCAACTTTGCCATGGTATGCTTTGATTTAGGCTTGGGTCTCATTTTGATGTAATTGGATAGAAGGGAAAATACAATAAAATTAGTGAAAACATTTTGTTCAGTATTTTGTAAAACAAAAGTTTACAGTAGCTCATGCTAATTATTTTGGACAAATTTAATTTTGAAGAAAAATGAAATGAAAATGAAGGCAAATCCAATCATCCACATTTTAATGTCATTCAAAAAATGCTTAAGACTTCTTTTAACCATTGCAGAATTACATGCAAATCTCCACATATTTGGAATTATTTAGAAATACCGTGTTGTTCCTAATAAACGCCCCTGCTCTAATAAACGCCCCTCTACGATTTCTGGATAAAACAATTCAAGAAAATGAGTTAAGCTTACCTAAATCACATGATTTAATGGCCGGGACTGTCGTAATCCGTACCATAATCGCTGTTGTGCACAGTTGTAATGGTTTAATTAGTATGGAACTTTGACCTCGGGAGATGCGAAAACAGCGGCCCCCTGCTCGTTCGTTTGTATTATTGGTTAATCAGCGAAAATAAGCGTGTGTGAAGTGATTTTTGCGGGATTTTTTACTTATCATTTTTGACTGTAATAAACGCCCTCCCTTTTGAAAAATGCACCGCCCCCAGGGCGGTTATTAGGAACAATACGGTAGGCCTACAGACATAAGTGCAAGCACTAGAGGTGCTACAAGGAAAAAACAGGGTCCATTTAAAGTACTTTATTGGTCTACATGCATGATCCAAGTGACATGCACTTGGATCAAATTTTGTTATTTTGCTAATTTAAATATTCAATTTTAACACTTATTTTTTTATGTTGGCCTTGTTTACACAGGCTGAATATGAACATTAAAACCTTGATTATTTTTTGACTATTTTCTGTATGTATGGTACATCAGTTTTAATTATTGTAAAAGTGGTAATTTTCATGCGTGTAATTTTTCACACTTTGGCGATTTTTAGCATTTTCACTTGTTTTTAAATTCACTTTTTCAGCTATCCTCTGTAGACTTACAATATAAACATCATTGTGTGTTAATTTAATGCTTAGAAGTGTGAAAATTAATGTAGCGTGAAAATTTGCACTTGTACAGTATCCAGTACTTTCAAGGACCTTGAATACATTTGTATACCTGCAATAGTTGCAGGAAGTGTTATATTTTTTTACGGACAAGCCGCTTCCTGAAAACTGGATTAAAATTTAAAAGGACTTGGCTAAAAATGGTTAGAAATAATTACCCATTTTTATTTTTAGCAATTTTTTTTTTTTTTGCAAGTTAAAAGTAAAAGTTTTTTTTTTAGAAATGACTACCAATTTCAACTGATTCCAGTTCATTATACAGCAGCCATCCTTTTCCATGTTTCTAGACTTGTTTTATTGAATATTTGCTACAAGTTTGCTGGAAATGAAAAAAAATAGATACATGAATTTTAAGCGACTTTCATGTCCTGAAATTTTGAAGTATGCATAAAAAATAAGCGGCTGGTAAAAATCGGAGGATGAGGACGAGAAACTTTTTTTTTTTAACTTGGCCTAATGTACTGTAGATTGCAATTATTTTTGGTAACCTTGATTTCCAACTGCAGGGTTGACAACCCCAAATCTAAATTCCAAAAGCGATCCATTGGTGGTTGGAAATCAGTGTTTAGCATTTTCCAAATTTTGATTTCTAGTTATCCAAATCGAGCCTGTTGCTCTACCATCGCAGAAACAGAACAGTGCAAGGACTCAGGGGACGAGGTTCATTGAACTCATTTGTTCATGTTAAAGCCAGACACTTTTTCACCCTCGGGGTAGGATCAAAATTTGAATTCCACCAGCCAGCAAAATACATGAAGTTCAATTTTTGGCCCAATGACTAGAAACAAACATTTGTTGTTTTTTTCCCAAAAAAATTTGGGGATGGTTAATGCAAATTATCTTAAATTTGGATATTGTAATGAATGTGTAATAACATTTTATTAATTGCAATGGTGACTCTCCGTAAATGTGAATGCTCTCTTTGAAAGAAAGCTTTAATATTAAATATTGTATATTGTGTGAAGTTTACACTCAAATCAACAACTTCAAAAGCATTTCATCTTGTAAACCAGTACTACCAAAAGTGTAATTTGAATGACAAGAGGCATACATGTACATGTAGGCCATTAGGCCACCTCCATACAGTACATAATTTTGTATAAACGTTGAAAATATATCTTGCATGAATTCATGGGCTGAAAGTTCTCAAGAAGTACATTGTACCATGGTAAAACTAGGCTGACAAATATAATTTGTGATTGACCCGTCAGTTGTGCAGTATTATGGAAATGTTGTTTCACGCTGTTGCACCTAAATATTAAATTGCAATGTTGCACGCCATGTTATTGTTTAAAACGGTATTAAGGTTCAAATTTTCATAAACAATGACTGCAATTAAGTAAATATTATAAACTGCTGAAAAAAGTTGAGTACTGTTAATGGATAATGCTTACTTATTGTGCTTGGATCACCTTCTTTGGATTAAATTGGACATCTGACATTTTCTATTCCAATTAAAATGATGACAAATAATTTTGTCGGAAATTAACATCACAAATGCAGTTCAATGCTGTAGTATACATGTATACTTGGGATGTCTTGCACTAGGCACTGATCTATTCAATCATAATTACTACACATATTGAATGGTTGGTTGCATGTTATTTCAATCACAAAGCCAGTTAAAATTAAAAAAAATAGTTTCACATCCTCGCTTTTTGGGGTTTGTCCATACTCCATATTATATTTATAAAAAAATTTGGATAAATTTGATATTCTAATGCTTTGGTAAATTAAGCGATTGTGGTGGGACACTTTGGAGTAGTATTTGGGTTTTCCACCGTTTCCAGTAGCACACTTTTCCCATATGTTTGCATACAATTACAAACCATCAGTGACCATGAAAATTCCCCTGTGGTATATGGTGGTTTGGCAGTCCAATGTCTGTGGTATTTGGGGGTTTATGAAATTACGGCTAGCTAGTAAAATATTTCACAATTTTGCTGAAAGCGGATTTATATTATTAAATTGCTAACAATGGTAATTTTGCATCCATTGTGAAAGATAAAATACCGTAACTTCCTCATTTTTTTCAAAACTGGGGATGTGAAACTAATTTCAAATTTTACCAGGCCTGACTACATGTAATATAGTTTTACGTGTAGATTACAATTTTGTCGGTGTAGCATTTCAGTGCTAATACATAGTGTGTTCATTTAAAAGCTAAAATTGCACACTTAAATCAAAGTGTTGAATTAAGATGGAATGGTTGTTCAAATCAAATGTTCGGTTGGGGTCCACAATCAGAGGGTGTTTTGATAGTCAATCCCACAATGCACCCAGTTTTGGGAAACATTTCACCTCAATGGGTCATGTGAGCACATAAAAATCCTATTAACACAATTAAAACCCCTGACTTTAAGGCGCATTTTAGGGCCCACAAAGCGTTAGTACTTAGGGAAGTTGTTGCATGATAATGAAAGGTCTTGTAGTTAAACTTTTGGAAAACTGTTATCCTAAAGTACTGACATGTGTTTAGGACAGTACGGTATAGGCACATGCGATGCTCATGGGATGATTCAAAAAACCTCGGGGTCCATTGTCATTCTCCTATAGGGGGATGTTTTGCAGCATGTGTTATGATTTTTACAGTACCAGTCCACATACAGATTGTGGTTTTTTACATGTTTCGCACAAATAAATTAAATCCTAAAGGTCAATGTTTGATTTTTTGTTTAATATTGCAGTTCATATTAAAAGTGAAAATCAGTGAAAATCATACTCGGCAAAATTTCTCACTATAACATTGTCAGTTTGACCTACATGTAGCTGCAAAAACAGTGGAATTAAATGCTTATTTGTGTATTAAAATTGCATCTGTCCATGTTAAAATGCACAGGTTTTTTTTTTTTTTTTTTTTAAATCTACTTATACGCTAGCTTTAACATGGAAATGTTAATTGGAAGGGAAAAATGCTAGTGTTTAAAAAAACACTAGTGAAGGGCAACCTGGATTACTGGAAAAAATGCTACATTGTAAAAGTATCTTGCCATGCATGAGTGCTTGTAGGGGAAAACCACACCCAACAAAGGCCTGACACTAGCTTTATTTTCAATTGACAATTGGATGAAGGAGGAATAGATAATTAATCATCTCCAGTCAAGCAGACAAGCATGCTTTGTTGAAACTTCCCGATTCCAATGCTGCTGCTGCTGTTTAGGTTAAAATAAATTGCCTTGTAGTTTTAAGGATATTCAAAAAACTCATTGTCTATGCCAAAGTAAAAGGAATCTTTTTGTATTTTTTTCCTCAATTGAGCCCTACCCTGGCAGAAAAGATGTTGAAGTGGTTTTAAAGAAAATGCACCCTCATTCAGTAAAAAATGCAAATACATGTAGTACTGGTAGCATGACAAGGTCTTCATTGTATTGTGCAATGCATGTATTGCATGTATGTACTTAACCACAAGCATTCTGCAAAGTTTTCAGGGTCAACTCAATTCAAATTTGTCTGTGTTGTGTAAAATTTCAGTGAAAAGTGATCAAAATTTTACTCCCTTACATGTAAACAATATGTGAATTTAATTTGCAGCAGTACTGAGTAGACAAATTCTGTATCGTTATAATGGGTGTGGCAACGTTGGTAAAGACTGCATTGTGCACGTGTACACAAATGTGCATTTCCACTTGAAATGGTAATGCATCCGCATTGTAGCTTTCACTATGTGTACATGTGCCTGAATTGTATTGACACCGTCACCTCGGAAAGCCAAAATGCCCTTTTGAATGGCTGCGATTGTGTATGAAAATTGCAGGGGACCACTGAGATTGTCTCTCAGCATGCTTTGATAAACAGTGGGATTGAATTTGGTGTAGTGTAAACTAAACAAGATCGGTGTCCTCAATAACGCAAAAACATTTAGGGAGTAGCAACATGCAGGCATGCATGGAACATGCAGTACGTGTACAGAAATGTAGTAATGTTGAAATGATTTTGTCAAATTCGCACTACAATGTACATGTACTGTACACGTGTAGGCCCGATTACAGAGCTACATGTATTTTATAATTACATTAATTACATTGCTTACATGCACATGCATTCTGGTCAGTCCCACCAAATATTGTGTATACTGCAGTATGCATGTCTGTGCATGTTCATTTTCAATAAGTGGGGGGGGGCTTCTGTAAGTTCCAAGTTTATCTCATGACTGAGTGAGAAAGCAGATTCTTGCTATTCTAAGAGGGCTAGTCCAAGTGTCGTATATAATTATCAAACTACCTCCTCATATTCAGAACTTGGCTTGAGTTTCACCGATTGCAAAAGTGAACTCCGCGTGCCACACCCATCCAGAAGGAACAAAGTATGGCAACATATGTGATTGTGAAACCAGAAGTGCTTCCACTACCTTCCAGATTAACTATTGAACCGTAATTTGTACAGGCAGGTACATTTTAAAATGAAAGTTCAGGGTTGGCTTGATTCCAAATTAGCACACATCACTAGGCAATTCATGTGTTGAGATCTTGAGTTTTATTCAGGGAGCTTCAATCTTTGCAGTAATTTGCTTGAGTCTGCCCATGGAGTTATTTACTTTAAACTCCATGGTCTGTCAACTACCCACTTTTCAGGACTATATGGATGTGCTTAATCTGTTCAAGTATTGTGTACTTAAATGCTCTACATGTATTAGCACTTATTATGATTAGGTGTATTGTTCCTAAATCGATTTTACATGACCAACAGGAAGTGATTAGAAATTATCTAAGACTAGAGGCTGAACTTTAAATGACAATTGAGTGACATATTCAAAGGGGAAACCCACGCATAATCTTACCTATGAAGGAAGACCTTGTAGATTAAAGCAGAGGCATAGATAAAATCACAAAAATAATAAAAAAAAAAACAAATGGAAACCTGATCACTTTTGTACAGATATAAACCTTGTCTTTATGTTAAGGAAACAAAATGGATACAACTTTGAATATTTTATATCAAGTTGCAACTCTGGTTATGCATGTTTGTACTTTATTCTGAACAGGAAACAGTTGGTGTAATTTACATATTAACATATAGTCTTCTTAGACTACCAAATGTCAGTACAAAAAACCTCACATTTTTAAGGTTTTGAAAGAATTCAATTTTTTTATTTCTTGGAATGATATGTAACAACTTTGGTGCTTGGTAAAATTATCAGGACTTTATATTTTCTCTTTTTTCATAGTTTACTAATTGGTACCTTGCAGCTCTCTCACTTGTTTTCAACTGAATTTATTCTCTATAGATATCTACCCAGTTTTTAAACGGGATGTAATGAAAGGCAACTGTTTAAATACAGATCTGTGTAAATGTTTTATTTTGTTGGTTTTACCCTTCTTTGATACACCTATATGTATTTGCCAAAAAAGTGTATGGATTCTAAACCTTATTTTGAAAGAATTTTAATTTCACAATGCCTTCTAATTGAACACATGTCATCTATTTTTTTTTTAAGTCTATAATTTGAATTTCTTTGTAATATAGTGCCTTGTTTTACAATCTGGGACAGAAGATCCTGCTCTGCTTTTCCAGAACATTCACCATGAACACCCAGGAACTATTTCTTAAGAGTACGGTACCCAATTTTAATTCTCTTTATGAAAAATTCACATTGAGTTAAAGGACAAGATATCTTTGTGCAAAGTTTCCTTAATTCCTAAACATCTTGAATTTTTGGAACAGCCACGCAAAATGCCCATTTTCATGGTGATTGTTCAGAGCAAAGACCGAATTCGGGAACAAGATGGCGAACCAGATAACCCAGTAGCTGTGTTAATTTGAGTACATGTAGATTACCAACAATTAAAAACCAAAGGAATTTATACTACACCAATTTGATTATTTCAGCCATTTTCTTTTCATGAAAAATTAGTATGTAATGATATTTTCACAGTTTACGAATATGCTGCAAATCCACTTCGGGCTAGAAAAACATTACAACTGTAGTGCGTCTCAAAGGTGTCAAACATGTTTTTTGAAACCATTGTGGCACACCTTTGTCAATAGAAAAAATGGCAAAAATCAAAAATAACTTTGGTTATGTCTTTTTAATTTGAAGGAAAAACGCTTGCCAACATTCCAGAAAAACTTGTTTTACATCTATTCTACATTGAGGACTAAATTTTGAAGAAAAATGAAGCAGTTCATGCTTAAATTTTGATTTAGATTTGAATAGGGTACAGGGGAAAAATAAGGGGAAATGCATTTGGTATTGGATTTCTAACCCTTTGCAAGCTTTGAGACAATACATGTTGATGTTGTATTTTTTAGCCTATCTGGAAATTGTGCTTGCACCAAACCATGCTCGGCAATCTGTTGAACCAGAACTGAAGGTGATCGTACTTTGCAAATGGAACTCTCGGATACGAAACCAATCCTAAAAATAGGAAGCCACTTTTTTGCACTTGATACTGTTATCAATTATCAAGATGTATTTTTAAGTTTATATCTCTCAAAGAATACCTGAAAAGTGGACTAATTTTGAAAAGAATGACCCTTCAGTCACCAGAAAATTTCAAATTTACAGAATGTTGGGTTTTGATGAACGCAACTGCACATTAAGGTTCTAAGACATAGAGTGCTATAATATACATGTACACCCTGTTGAAAATATCTATACATACATGGAAAAAGTAAAAAATGTATATTTTGCTGTTGATACTAACTATATATGTAGCTGATAATTTGGGAAAATGAATTTAAAATTGAGAAATTATTATTGTACTAGTGTAGTTGTATAGTTATATTACTGACATGTTTTTGCATTAGCTGGTTTGATGTTGCACAAAGCAAGAGCATTTCACTCAGAAAAAATGACCACGCTATTTTCATGTTTGTGTATGATGTACACGTACTCCACTCTAGGCAGATTTTGAAAGTGACACAAGCTTTTAAAGAAAAATATCAATTTGCAAATTGGTTATATTTCACATTTTCATACTTGTTATGCTGCCACTTGGCAATTTTTGGTAGTTGCCGAAGTTTTTGGGAATTGCCCAAAGAACCAAGTTTGGGTTCTTGACATCAACCAAGTTGCCATAAAAAAATGAGTTTCAAAGTGTAAATTGTACGCCGAACACAGCGCTACGTGGGAGTGACGTGCCAGCCTGTTTTAGTAAACCATTACTAAGTACTGACAACTTTGGCATCGGACTAAACTAGGTCTGTCCTGCAAGATCAATTTCTAGATCTTCAATTTTGATGTACAAGAATAGGGCTTTTTAAGCCTTTGTGCGTGCCTTAGTTGGTTTTTTTGATGGGCTGGTTGTTGCAACATTAAATTGGCTGGGTAAATTTAGATTGATAAACATTGCAGTTTTACAGAATGTAATTTGAATTTCAAATAAAATTGGTTCCTACACATTTTAGCGTTGAATGATGTCTCTCTGTGGACTACTATGTATTGGTTTGACTTCATATATGGGGTCATGCCTATTTGGTGGTGAACAAAGTATAGCAACCTATAATAGGTTGCTATACTTTGTTCACCACCAAATAGGCATGACCCCAAAGTCTGAAAAGTGATAAAGAATACAATGTAGGAATCACACCACTAAATAACTCCCCTGTGTACAAAATGACCTCTCACCAAACGTCATTTCGCGGCTATAAAGCGACTGTTTTAATTCAAACTGGGTATTTTTTTTTTGGGAAGATTACGACCATACAACGATCTTCAACAAAATGAGTCATATGAAAATGAAGGCTGATTTTTGAGCTTACCAGCATTAAAGATTTGCCTGTTTTCAAATGTCCACTCCTAGTTCATTGAGTCATGAGAAAAATTTGTTTTGAAAAAACTTGAGTGAAGTAGGGGAGAGGTTGTCAATCGGATCAATCACCTTTAAATGCGCTTTTCGTAAAAGCTTGGGTATTTACCAAGTTGCTCAGATGGTCATTAGAGGGGGTTCATATAGGTGGTATAGTCAAAGGTTTGGAGATCATTGAAATGTGTAAAATGATGCTGCTTGACACATGGCATGTAATACCAAAGTTGCTCAGAATGACCTTTAAGGTGGGATGAGGTCAAAGGTCATCTACGGGTCATTGAGTCTTGAAATGTGTAAAATGCTGCTTGCATTTTTTTATTCAAAGTTGCTCAGAATGATCAGTGAGGGAGGGTTGTGGGGATGTTCGGAATGAAGGCAATGGACGCAAGGGGTCATTGAGGTCAGTGTTTTAAAAAATGCTGGGTTTTTTTGCACAAAAATTATTTATCAGCTTCTCAATGAAGTTCCAAGGGTTTGGGTAATAGGGAATCTTCAGGGATGAGGTTAAAGGTTCCTAGGGTCCCATTTGCGGTCATTGCTCTCAAATGATTACTTTGTAATTAGACCTTGGAATAACAAACATTATAGAGCCCTGGAGCTAGCACACATTTGTAACACAATCCAATCAAGTACAAAAGGTTTGATTGATTAAATATGTAACAGCCTGACAGGGACCCCGAAACAAAACACGATTCTTAAGTCCGCGGGTGCCCTTAAGGAGAGGGGGCCAAACAAGTTTTTTACAGGGGGTCCAAATTATTTACTTTGATCCATCATGTTGAAAACTAATACCATATTTGTGTCAAACCGTAATGATCCAGAAAAGGTATAGTTTGTAATTTTACAGACCTAAAGTTTCAGAGTTAGAAGCTAAAACAGCAAAAATCAATAAAAAGGGTCATTTTGTTTGTACACGGGCCAAATTTTAATTGCTATGTGCTTTGCCTTTCCGATTTGGATAAACTGGTGGCAATTATTGGTGGGAGTCTATGGATTAAAAATAAGGAATAGTTTGTAGTGTCTAAATGCTTGCTTATAAGTAGGGGGTACAAAATCAAGCCACATTGAATGCAATTGACTTTGACTTCTGTGCCCCCTACATCGAAACTAAGCATTTTAAGACAGTTAAAACTATTTATTTTACACCTATGAACTCCACCAATCATTTGCACGTATTTTTTATCCAAATCGGAGCACTTTTTAAAATTTGACCCCTGTAACTGAAATTGACCCTATTATTGATTTTGCTGTTTTTAGCCTATAACTATGAACCTTTAGGCTGTACATATTACAAACTAGACCTTTTCTCTGAATCCTATGGTTAGACACATAAACTGGTTGTGCTTTTCAACATGATTGGAGCAATTAAAAATTTGACCCCTGTACCAACTGTTTTGGCCCCTCTTCCTAGGCACCACTGCGGCACTTAAGAATCATGTTTCAGGGGTCCCTGTCAGATTGTCAACGAATTTAATCCTCAAACCTTGTACTTGAGATGTGTTACAAATGTGTGCTAGCTCCAGGGTTTATTAGACACATGCTGTATCATAGTACACAGAGTACACATTATGATGCCAAAGACTTTCCATTATTTTGGTCTTTATTGTAGATCAAATTTTTCTCCCCAAATGTGCAAAGCACTATAACAATGAACATCATGGTCTCGTACTCATTGAATTACCAAACGTGCGGTCTCCTTATATGATGATACTGGGCCGGCCACGCAAATCATTCTTGAAACCCTCTTTAAAGAGGTTTTCGTGACCACCGCCTCGTCCCCCCACTTACCTAAAAAAACGTTGTGATTTTCATATCATCTAACCGTTAGCCTTAGTAATCCACGTTTGTCCAATCTTACGTGCAATTCGGTCGCATCTGTAAGAATTTCGCGATTTTCTGTCCGTAAGGCGACGAAAAAAGAAACCCTGTTTAAACGGGGCGATCGGACCTTTCGAGTAGGGACGGGGTCGGTCGGCGAATTTTTTCTTTGAATTATTTTTTTTTTCTGGAGTTCAAAATTGGCCCTAAAATTGCCTCAAAACTCTGAAAAATCAGCGAAAAAAAAATTGAAAATTTTTTACAAATTTCTAAAAAGAAATTACGTCAAAATTGATAAATTTGATTAAAAACCGGCTGATTTACAATGTTTTTGGAAAAACTAAAAAAAAAAAATCTGCAACCTGAAAAATCAGGTCGGTCGGGCCCGTAAAGCAGGTTTTTTTATTTTCGTCGGCTAAACGACCAATTACAGTCACCCAGTAAGCCTGGGGGAAACAAGCAATTGCTCCATAACACAAATCCGTAGATCGGATCAGCTCAAATTTTGTGAATAAGCTTTTTCTCCAATGATATCTAGTGATCAAATGAATAGAAACTGAAGGTACTGAATAACGAAAAGGCACCTTTAATAACGGGAAATCCAACTTTTATTACATTAAAATAGCTGAAATAGTGTGTTTTTTAAGTGAAATAAAAGTAAGAAAAGACGTCGATTTTTTCATGCATACAGAGACTTTTTTTAAAAAATCCCCATTTAATATAGGCCTAAATCACTGTCTTGAAGATTTTTATGGGCTTTATACTGAAGTGTTTGTATGCATGTAAACTTTCACATCCTTTTTTGTATTTAAAAAACAATGTTAAATTAGAAGAAAAGATAAACGGTATCAAAATATTGTTTTTAATATTAAAATTATATCCATGGCAGGCCCACGTATAGTGAGGTCCCCGCCAAGTGCCCTCAAATAATTTGGGGATTTTTTCTCACTCTTCCTTGAAACCTGACCCGATTTTTTTTTAAAGTACCACTTGTTGCACAGTGAGAGCTATAATAGAGTACTTGGTATTGGTAATTGAAAGCTAATGAAGCCCAACAACCAGAAAAGAACAACGGAGTTCAGGCAGTTGCGTTCATTTGGAGTGACAAGTTTTGGGTGTAAACTAAAAAAATGTGCAATAAGTTACGATATTTTTAATGGACTCTTTCTTTTAATGGTGCAATGGATATGTATTCTCAGCCAGACACCCCCTTTGTTGTAATACCCTGCAAATCAAATAAAAATTCAATTACCAAGTGTTTGAAGTTTGTGGGTTTCGCTCAGGATCTGTTTTCACTCGAACAAATAATCATCTTAACTCTATTTGTCCAAATTTCTAAACACTATTTTAGAGTGTAAGACGCTGATGGCGTAGTTAGAGTTTTCATCACGATAAAATTAAAAACAGAAAATCATTAATTGACAGAAAAACAAATGGCGGATGTTTCACTGTAAACAATTTCCGTGTGGTTTCTATTGGAATAACCATTTACCGGAAAAGAAACGGAGAAGGGAGTAAATGTGCTCAATAGAAACTGCCGCTTCCCTCACTATTTACTGGTAAATCAACCCGGCCAAATTTCTTCTCGAGGAAGGAAATCGCGCGTCACTTACCGGTAAAACGCCAATAAACACCTCCGTTTCCGGCGACAGTGCGCATGCGATGAGAAACGGCAATTTGATCCTAGGCCTATACCGCGTGGATTACCATCGAACATAGGCCCTACGTTTGGAACGCTAACAGATAGATGAGGGCCAGATTCGGCGTGCCTCCTCGATCTTACGTGCATCGCGCTTGTACCTACAACATCCATGTACGTTCGACCCTTTTTGGACGTTCACCCATTTAACCCCATCGAACCTTCATTTGCCAGGATGTTTGACTGAAAAAAATGCCAAAATCCGAACATCAAATCCTAATATCGCAGTCCCGCCGCCATATTTTTTGTTTGAACGGTAAACCCACAATACTTTCGTTGAACCTCAGTGTACGTCTTTGCGCACAGTTTTAGGTGATGGATCGCAGCAGCCAGGTATAGTAATTTCCGGTAAACGTGCCCAATAGAACTGACCGTTTCCCCCTTTTCTTGCTCCTTTCCCGTAAGAATTTACTGGTAAATGCCGGATCTCTTCATAGAAACACGCTTTTTGTTCCTGTAAATTCTTCGGATTATGTTTAATTCAGCTACTTCTTCTAAGGCTGCGTTCTTCTATGGACTGTCACGTTTCCACGGGCGGAAACATTTTCAACCACAAAACTGTTTTTGTAAACAATTACAAAATAACCATAGCATTTTATCAAAGGTAGATATTTGGTAAAAAACGCGTGTGTTATAGTAGATTCCAATTGTTGGTAGAGTTATGGGCGGTGTTTGGACTTCGTCCATTGCTCACAATAGGGGACAGAACCCAGAAAATCTCGATTTCTTTCTTCGCAATACAACGAATCGATGAAAGAAACTGGCCAACTACAAATAAAGTTTACGTTGTTCGTCCAGTCATTACTTTGTATTTTTATTAATCCTAATTTGATATGCATAGTGGGGTCTACCTCAGAATTGGTTTTAAACATTGCCTACACCAACATATCACTAATTTTTAGAGGCGTTCATCACATGTTTTAACACGGCAGTCAACTTTTATCTTCGCTATTCAATAAATTCAGCTTTCACCCTGCTTTCACTGAAACGAACTATTCGTGGGTTTAGTTTGCGCTTTCTTTGAACATTCTAGGGTTTATGCTTTGACTCTTGACTGGGACTGTTAATGGCCCAACCGCTCAGGTTTGGCTATCGTGGCTATAGCACACATCATACCACAAATACACCGGACTAAACGTTTTTTTCATCGCAGATTTTTATTCCTGCTTTGGGTACCGCCTCCTACGTATTGTACGCACCACTCTTCAAGTGTATAGAGACTGCTGTGTGTGTATGCGTATGTATTTAGTCCCTGCCACGAGTGAATGAAGTAGCTGATGTAAATAGGGATATGTGATTTTACTCTAGTAGCTCATGGTTTGGGTTTGTATGCTTGTCCAGAGCTAAACTCTTCAGAATTCCACAAATTGAAGGTTCCAGGAACAATACTTTGTTGGTAACATAATTCCCACTGACGGCGCCGAAATGCTGAAATGGCCACGCCCCTTTTTGGGGGGCCACGGCCCCCTTTTGAGCGATGTACTACTGACTGTATCTCCAGAACCGTTGGACCTAGAATGTTGAGAGACCGCTCAAAATGTGCGGAATGGCCACATTAAGGGGGGTCAGTAATAACATTTTTATATCCAAAGTCAAGGTTTTTAGATAATTGGTCAAAACTGATTTCACATCATATCACGCACTATACAATTATGAAAGGTTTCATGCCAAAACAGGAAGGATTCACCATGGACCTTGGATTTTGCTCTCACTCTCCTCAGGGATAATTGTTAAGGTAACTAAGGGTAGGGGTCCCAACAGAAAATTCATCTTCCTTTCCTTTTCTTTCTCAAATGGCAGCCCTTCAAAATGTTGTGACTTGAACAAAATTGGGTAAGTATATAATAGGTGACACCGTGCATTTTTAATTGCCGTTTAAAGTGGTGTTTGCTCCAAAACTCAATCAGGTTATAGCTCTTATGACAATTGGTATTGCGCAGAACTAACTGACCATTTGGATCTCAACTGGGATATATCAGCATTTTAATATTACCCAGGGGGGGAGGGATCCAATCCGTCTTTCGTTTTCCCATTGGGATAGATTTTTCAAAATGGGCCCATCGTAAAGTGGAAATATATTTTTTTACTTCATTTCATAGAGACCTAATAGCAGAGTTTAAAATGCTGCTGAAGGGTTCTTAAGGATCTTTAAAACAACTAACTGCATACCTGTGAAACCATGAAACAAGGCACAATATCAAAGATTTCCATGCCCCCCTGGTCCGCTGAAAAAGTCGCTAACATTAACCACCCAACTGTAAACTGAGACCAGGGACTGAGACATGTATATAGTAGGGATACTTTATTGCATCTTAGCAAGAGCATCTTTAAAGATATCCGAATTATTGAAATTGTTTAATTAGTTTCTCACATTTGAATTTATACATCAAAAATTAGCAAGCCACATTTTTAAATATATACAATGGTATCTCTACCCGTACCATGCGGCCCGTAGTAAGTGCGCAGTGGCGTAGCTACCATGACTCGGGTGGGGGGGGGGTGGGGGTGGTTTGTGAAGAATCAAAGAGTTTTCCCCGATTCTTGTACTTTGCAATGAGGGATAATTAATGTAGAAGGGTGGGGTCATAGGGGCGGGGCTCCCGTAAGGTCCTGGTTTTTGCCAATTTTTTTTTTTTTTTTTTTTTTTTTTTTTTTTTTTTTTTTAAAAAACAGTTTGTTTTTTTTTTTTTTTTTTTTTTTTAGAAGCTAAAAAAGAGTGTTTCAGACACAAATTCCCGTTTTCCTCCTTCTTTTTCCGTTCTTCCCTCTTTCTTCTTCCCACCTTCTTCCTCTTCTCTCTCTTTTGCCTTATCTTCTTCGCCTATTTCCCTCTTTTTAACTCTGCTTCTTTCACCTTTCTCTCTTCCTCTTTTTTCTTTCCTTTTTTCTCTTTCTTCCTTTTTTCCTCTCATTTTTGTCTCCCCCCTTCTCTATTTATTGTGTGTGTGGGGGGGGGGTTTGCCCCTCCTCTATTGGCTACGCCAATGGTAGTGCGGCGCACAAGAATTGGGTAATTTTGGCGACTTTTTCATTTTAGCCACAAAAGGGGTGGGCCCAACTTTTAGTTAGGTTCATGAAATTTTTAACCTGGACCGGTATGTAGTTATTGCATTTAATTATTTACAGATCCTTCGCAGCTTTTAACCCTTGCCATTATGCCAGTCAAAGGAAAATCATACACGTGAAGTCGCTTTCTTCCCACCACAGCGGCGTGCAACAAAGTTCAGGTTTATTTTGTGACTTTTTCATCTGCTACCGGGGGGGGGGGGATCTATATTTTTTGCCTGTTTCATGGTCCACAGCTGCAGTTAGTTCTTTTAGATCATTTAAAGACCCTTCAGCAGCATTTAAAACTTTCCTGCTTGAAGGGACTTGAACTTACATGCATTACTTAAGGGTCACTATAAATGGAAAACAATTTTTCACTCTACGACGGGCCATTTTTGGACCCCCCCCCCACATGCACACGATAGAGTAACATTAATGCTGATTATATCCCAGTTGAAATCCAAATGGTCAATAGCTCTGCGCAATATAAACGTCATAACTGATTTGAGTTGTGGACAAATCACTTGTTTAAAACAGCACTTTCAAAATGCACGTTTTTCACCTAATATTACCCAATTTTGCTCAAGATCCACAAACATTTTGACGGCTGGCCTTTGGAGAACGAAAGGAAGATGAATTTTTCTTTTTTGATACCTACCTTAGCTACCACCCCCAAATAATCCCTGAGGAGAGTTAGAGCAAAATTCAAGGTCTAATGGTAAACCCCCTTCTATTTTTGCATGAAAACCTTATTAATTCATTCATAATTGTATAGTGCGCAATATGGTGCAATCAGATTTTTGACAATTATCCTGTCAAACCTTTTGACTTTTGGATATAAAAATATATTACTGACCCCCCTAATTTGGCCATTCCGCACATTTGAGTGGTCTCTCAACCATCTAGGTCCAACGGTTCTGTAGATACATCCGTATACTACTTACTTTTCGCTCAAAAGGGCGGTGACCACCCACAAAGGTGCGTGGTCCCATTTCAGCATTTTTCGGCGTCAGTGGGAAATTAATGTTGACCGAACCAATATTTATTCCATTGACTTCAAATTAGAGTGGATTCCTGAAGATTTTAGCTTCTGGACATATTTGCCAATACAAAACCACCATAGCTACTAGAGTATATTCCACTAACAGATATACAAGCGTTCTGGGATTTGGTCTTCGAGAGGTACAAAAAAGGGACATTTTTTTTTCTGATAGTGTGACAAAAGAGCCGATCTAGGACCGCCTTGTTGATGGGCATAGGGGATGGCAGCAAAATTGTAGCAATGACTGAGTTTATGGTTGTGGTTGTTTGATTTATACTGTGTATAGCCTCCACTATTTAGATGATGATACCATACTTGAGTACTCGAGTACGATACTACTCGTACTCATACTCGAGTACGAGTACAATTTGTGTACTCGTACTCATACCGTACTCCAATCTTGGACTCGTATCATCTCGTACTCAGGCATAAGTTCTCATACTCGTACTCGGGAATTTAAAATTTTGCTGTACTTCATACTCGTACTCAGGACCAAATACTCATACTCGTACTCCGTTGCTCAGGGTCAAGTACTCCGTAATCATCACCTTACTCCAGAGGAAAAGTAACTCACACTACAACAAAAATAGTGCGGCATGCATTTATTCCTTGAAAAGGGAATTAACAAAAATCCAATATACATTGAGAGTGACATTTAACAAAATTGTGATTTCACCCAATTTGTTTTTACAAATTACTTTTGTTTCAGCTAAATCTCAATATTTAAAATTTGTTTTTGTTTGATATAGCAAATCAAATATTTCAAAATAATGACAAATTTCAAACGGTTATATCTACATGTTATACTCCAAGGCCGCCCCATTCCATGACAATTTATAAGCAAACCCCATTTTATTCCAACCCCGTTTGCTTTCTTTTTTTGCCTGGAAGGTGTGCTTTTAAACCAACTTGTGGAGAATGGTTAGTAGGTCAAAGTTGATAAAGGCACTTGCTTTTTTAACAGAAATCGAACACCTGATTTAGATTTTACCATGCATATTCCCTATCAAAAGACATGGAAGCTTAAAAATGATGGTTCTGAAATACTTGTGGCTATTTTGGAATACATGTTTTCAAATTTGAAAAGAAAAGTCTGGCCAAATTAATTCTGGGTCTGGGCCAAAGTCATCACAATTTTAACACACAATTTTTTTTTCCAAATCTAAAAGCGAACCGTAGAAATTGTATGTATCATCATCAAATTACTTCATGGCCCTATCATAGCATGTTCATATTACCCTCTCATTTCAATTGTTTTTGGGTTCAAAAGACTCAAAAGCATTTATGCATTTCAAAGGGGTTGGGATCTTATCAACTGGTGTTATAATGAATGCCCAATGCAGATAATGGTGCCAGTCTAAGGGTATGAACCATGCTACAGGATTGATACAAGCCCTGTCCATGAATGGCTACAATATAGGTATGGGATGCGATCTATGGGTATGGGTCCAGACCATGTGACACTTATGTATGATCTGAGTTGAATGTAACGAGACCATGGTACAGGACACATTTATACCCATATTGGTACTCTACAACATGTTAACATTAGGCATGCTTAGTGAGTAATATGACTTGCCTTTGACAGTTTTATTCTCATGATCCTTGATGGGGGGCCACGGGCTCACACCAGCAATATTCCATGTAACCACTGAACTTGTTTTTTGTCTAAAGAAAATCAACACAAATTTCGAGGCAAATTACACAGGTTTCAAGTATAACTCATTCTCAATCTTGGTGGCGGGAGTCATCATCATATTGTTATTACCCACTCGCATTTTCCTCATTGTCCCTTTCAATCATCAACAATATTACTAAGTGCCTGTTATTTTGCAAAGTACTCATACTCATCTCGTACTCAGGCAAAGTACTCGTACTCAACTCAGGCACAAGTACTCGTAACTCATACTCGTACTCAGGCACAAGTACGCGTACTCATACTCGTACTCGGGTTTAAAATTTGCTGTATCAATACTCGTACGCGTGAACCAAACTCATACTCGTACGCTACTCGGGGTCAGTAACTCTCGACTCATACTCGTACTCAGAAAAGTACTCATACTACAAGTCTGTATGATATATAATAGACGGCCTGGATATGCGCCTGCTTTATTTTAGGCGTACGGCCCCCCACCCCTCATATTCTTTGTCGTCGCCTTGGGAAGTCGAGTTGTTTTATGTATAAGTGTACCCTTTTGTCTTATTTTGTTATGGTTTGGCGATAGTAATTTTAGGAATTTTTTTAATTTTTTTAAAAAGAGTAATAAAGGAAAGGAAATGATTTGGAATCAATATGCAATATTTATATCGAAAATGTTAATAAATGTTTCCGATATCAGAATCTGAAGTGATTTCAAGAGATAAATTGTATGAGAGAATGGTTTTTGAGAAGGAATGATATTGTGACTGAGTGTGTCGGCTCCGATATAGTACCAACCTATTTCACAGATGGTTTCAACTGATTGCTGGTCACGTTAATAAGGGGTCGGTAATTTTTGTAGGGGTGTACGGTGGAAATCGATTATCAAATCCATATCGCCATGTTCTATACTAGAGAGACAGGCCTTGACTATAGGCCCCTGGTATATTAGGCTACTTATTTTTATACATTCGACTTGTTTCTTATTTGAAAGTGCTTAGCCTTGGTCTAACACTGATTTTGCTAACCCAGATTTATAAAAATGTCTGATCGATCTAAATAGGCTTACCACTTCAAATTATGTCTGCTAAATGATAATTCGTTACCCCGTTTGTTCCATAAACGGAAAATACTCCGCACTTACTTCACTCTCTCTCTCTCTGGAGACATTGGCTTGAAACAGATTGAGAGTTAGAGACAGCAAATATTAAAACATGTTCTATTTTGGTAATTAAACATATTCTATTTAGGTATGAATATATAATAACATCGCTTTTATATAGATTAATTTGCAACACAAACGATTTCTAAAGGAAATGAAACCGATGTTTGTAATTCATAGTCGAGGCCATTCGGCAGAATGAGTTGAACGTGTACATGACCTTGGTCACACGTTCCAGACAGTATAGTCCTTGATTGCACTGAAATTGTACGAATCATTTATGGTTTAAAACAGCAGATTCTATTTTCAGTATAATAATCTAAAATCCGTTATAGCTTCAATTGGTTAATTTTAATTAAAACCCACAAACTTCAATCATTTTGGTTCACCTGTATAAAGCCTAATTATATTAAGAAAGGATAATTAAAACGAATATAAAAGGAAACAATGAAGCAAATTTTAACAAATCAATGAACTCCAATATTTTTAATCATTTTAGAAGTGATGATATTAATATTTATAATATTTGCATTTATCTCATTAGACTACTATATTCACAGAGACCTGGCAACCGTTTTTTCCCTCGGTTATTTATCATATCATTTACGTCTGATCCTTGTCATATCATCATCTCAACATCATCATCGGCGTCGTCGCCGTCATCCGGCGTCCGTCCGTCGTCGTGTCATACAATCGTCGTCGGCGTCATCACATCATCATCATCTTCATCTTCACATCGCATCGTCATCGTCGTCAGTCGTCATCATCATCATCCGCCTGTCAGCAATCGACCACCACAACCACTGGCCTCGGCCGGCCAACACCACCAACTCCACACCACACCTCTCTACCACCATACCACCACAACGCCTCGCCACCGGCTAGCCTACCACCCCGCCGCTTCGCGCCACCAGAACACCACCAACACTATACTACTGCCCAACCACGGTGGAAATGGATCGACATGTGCATACTTGTATACATACCAAGCAATCTTATAATTCTTACCATTTTGGGGGGGGGGGGGAGGGGGCATAAACACTCTATATGAGTTTACCCCACTCGTGGAGGATGCAACTGTGGGAACTCTAACCCTATGATCATTACAGGCAAGTGCATGAAATATGTGTATGTGGAAACAGCGGGCTATGTTTTATATAGCTTAACATTTGGTAACATTTTACCACAGACACACAGACCTACACAGACACACACACACACACTACCAAATCAATCCCTACGTGCCCTCTTGCAAGAGACGACTATGGCCCACGTATTTTGTGCACAATGAAGAGAAAACCTAGTTTTTTCGTCGCCGAAAACCTGGTTTTCAACGAAAAAAACCCGGTTTTTCGGTAAAAACAGGTTTTTCGAGCGTATAAACTTAAAACCTAGCTTTTTCGAATCGATAAACCTGGTTGTGTTCAAATCGAACCCCAGGTTTATCAAATTCATAAGCAGGGTTTTTGAAAAACCCTGGTTTTTCGATCAAAAACCAGAGGTTTATCGGCGAGAAACTATAATAAGGTTTTATCAAAACTTAGCTTTTCGATTCGATAAACCTGTTTTTATTTTTTTTTTTTTTTTTCAAATTTGAAAAACCAGGTGTATTCCAATTCGATAAGCAAGTTTTTTGAAAACCTAGTTAATCGATCGAAAACCAGGTTTACGAGCGATAAATATTTTATCAAAAAACTATGCTTTCAAATGGAAAAACTTGGTTTTTCCGAATTGAACAACCTGGTTTTTCCTCTCTCTCGACAAAAACCTGTTTTTTTTCTTTCTGGTGCAAATTACTTGCCATAGACGACACAAAAAATCACTGACCTTCATTTTAAACCGCGAACCTTCCTGAATCGCCGGACTGCTTGTCTACAAGAACGCTGAAACACCAGAAATAGGAAAATAAAAACAACCGAACCATCCATTTGAAACCGCGACCTTCCGATCGCCGGACGGATTTTCTACAAACGCTGGAAACGGAGTTTAAAGGCGGAAGCTAATAAGGTCTTCGAGTTTCCGACTTCCTTGTAGCGGAATTTCTTCAAATGCCAACTGTATTTCCTAAAATTTTCCACAGAGGCCATAGTCGTTTACAAAACAACGACGATATTTTTAGCATATGCACGGATCAACATTTTTTTTTTTTTTTAAAAAAAATATATCTGATTAAAATCATTACAACATGCTACTGTTTATAAGCAAGTTGCAATGTCAATATATAATTATTGTCATATGGGTTGAATTTTTGGTCACCTCTTATATGGCTATTTTTAATGAATCCCTGTTATGTGTGTACCTTGTGTCCCTGTGCCTATTGTCAGGAAGACTGCCCACACATTTCCCGTTTCAGCAGATCCGGTGTGAAGTTTTTATAGTCCGTCGGTCTCATAGTCCACCTACACGTACAAGCTTATTTGGGCATGCGAGCATGACCTCGTCACGCACATGATAGTGGACAGGAGTGTGTCGGGACGCAAAGGAGGATACTGGCACGCCGTGTATTGATATATAACCGTTCAACGGCTATGGAGCCCGGACTTTGGCTCGCGAGACTACAACAGAAGAAAGCCGCAGCAGCAATCCCTGATGCAGTCTCGTTGTGTGGAAGTGCAGCGTATCACCCACCTTATCCCGGGATAAGGGAGCCGTTTAAAAACGCTCCGTTAACTTGAATTTCGAGAGACGCTTCGTTTTAATGGATATTTAAACACAGCTGGAACCCCCCAAAATAAACGAACGCGCCGTAACGTGGGTTTATAATAGCTGAACCCAAGTCCAAAATAACGGCCATCTTGAGCTACGAAGCTTAATGGAACGAATCAATATGTTATATATCACTTGGTTAACAAAGGTGAACCCCAAATAACGTCCACTCAGGTTTACAAGCCAAATACCATAGCCTAATGGTCCTTATCAGGCGTTAGCAAAGCTTATATCGAGATACCAAGCTGAACCTCAAATACGGCGCCTTGAGTTACACTCCTTACCTGGAGTTAGTAAAGCTGAAACCCATAACGGACCTTGTCTGGAGAATAACAAAGCCGAAACCCCAAATAACGGTCCTTATCTGAGATACTCAAAGCTGAACCGCAATAACGGTCCTTATCTGGAGATAACAAAGCTGAACCCCAAATCCCGGTCCCCTTATCTTAAGTTACACTCCTATCTGGAGTTAGTAAGCTGACCCCAAATAAACGGACCCTTATCTGAGATAACAAAGCTGAATATAAATACAATCCTTTTTAGGGTCCACCAAAGCTTATCTGGGGATAAGGTATATCCCTAGTTTCTTATCGCAGATAAATAAACCTATCTCGAGATCAGCTTTGTTAACTCAGACATAAGAACGTTTTTGATGTTCAGCTTTGTCTATAGTCCCGGTCTATAGTTGAACAACGGCGTTATCCTTCGAGATAGGGCTTCTCGTTAGCTCCGAAGCTCAAGTGTTCACTGCTCGCCTTAGCCCGAGATAACTTGAGTCCTTACTCGAAATAACTCTCCGTTAACTGGAGATAACCTTCGTTAATGGGAGATAACAACGCTGAACCCAGTGCCAATAACGCACCGTTCTATGGTGAACAAAGCTGATCCAAACACAGCTAGGGTTTTCAGGTTCGGGTTAGAGGTTATATGGTTTGGGTTAGTATAGTTTTTGGGTTAGATAAGTTGATTGGTTAAGAACACTAAGTTTTTAATTCCTTGTCTGCTATCCTAATCGGTTCTGTAAGGAATTGAAGATCTTATATGCAAAAGGGCTTACGTACGGTCCTTTTTAATACCAAAATTGAGTTATAAGTATGTCCGTTACAATGCACCAAATACAAATTTTGTGCTTGTTTGACTTCATACCTCTATTTCCTTCCTGAGATATCGTACTTTTTTCTTCGGAAATCTTCCGGGAATTTTCCGGAATTTTGACCTAAAAAGGTTATAAAATCTCAGAAATTTTTACCAGCCCCCTTTTTTTGATGTTTTATGGTACCTTTAAAGTGACAGGAGAGATTTTTGAGAACGAATTTCTCTCAAATTTCAGGGAATCGGTTGTAGACCACTCTAACTAGAAACGTTTCAAGGGCTTATTGAACAAAC